>SNQJ01S0022391.1:74944-100968 GCA_010110895.2 Picea sitchensis | reverse complement strand
CATTGATTGGAATGCTCTAACAAAAATTGTCTTCCTTCTTACATGCCTTTCCAAATCATTGTTCAAGTTTGTGGTAGGAATATTCCTAAAACTATAATAGATGAAGGAGCTTATGTTAGTATCCTATCCTTGAATGCTTGTAAATCTCTTGGTTCACCTCAGCTAGCATCGGTAACTCATAACTTTTTTTCCTTTAACATAAGTTTTAGTCAACCTTTAGGGATCCTTCCTCAGTTTCCTATTACTTTAGGTGGAAAATGGTCTACATTGATGTGATGGTAGTCCACGATCCCTTGGAATTTAATTTTCTCCTCAAGCAAGACTATGTTTATACTATGACAGATCTTGTGTCCACCATCTTTCGAATGATGTGTTTCCCTCATAATGGAAACATTGTGACCATAGGACAGCTTTCATTTGTTGGCCCAAATATGATGACAAACTATCCAACTTCCTTGAATGGTCCTTACATGCCAATGTCATACGCCCTACCACAGGTATATTATGTGGTAACATGTCCCATGCATTCAACTCTGAATGAGAAGGAATCTCTCCCTTCTTCTGATTTAGATTCGGTAGTTGACATGGTGTTATCTTCGATAGGGCTATTAGATTATGATCTCCCTACCCCCATCGCATCTCTCGACATGTATTCCTTCCAGAGTGTTTTTCTTCCGTCTAGCAAAGATCTCTTGGAATCCATGAATGGTGTTTTCCCTTGACATGCATTCCTTCCAGATATTTTTCCTTTTGGAAGCCATAATCAAGTAGAGGTCCAAGAGCATAGTTTATTTTCGATTTCAAGCTCGTTAAAAAATGAAACCAATCCTAAGCATAGTTATTTTCTTGTGTCAATCTCGTTAAAAAATGAAATTGATCCTGAGCATAGTTCTTTTCTTGCGTCAATATCGTTAAAAAATGAAACACTCACCTCTCCCGTTGAGTCGAGTCTTCTATTACGAATTGTAGTTGAATCTTCATTTCATCCACCTTCGTCAATTGATCCTCTTTCTTCCTCTCTCTGGTGAAAATTTTGTTATTAATAAGCAGGATTCTATTGCATATAGAAATTGACAATAGAAGAGTTGATGAATGAAACGAAGCTTTGGGGGGCATGTCTCCAGCCTCTGGTTATCATGCTAGAGTTAAGCTGCTAGCTTCTCAAGCTGAGGGCAAAGTACCAATCACCTGCCTTTGGACATTACATTGGGAACTCTTTGGAGTCTCCTTTAAGCTCTTTTCAGACTCCCTAACATGAAAATATTGTCGAGTGAACTTTCTTCCTTCACACTCGTAAAACAATTTAAAGCGCCATGCTTTTTTTCGAAGGAGTGTCTATTTGGAGTAATTTTACCCCTTTTTTGGGCCGAGTAGATTAATTATGAAAAATCTATGTACTAGGAATACGCCATTATTCTCTAGAAGAGTTCTCCCTTGAATTGTTTTATACTTTTTTTGAGCTTGGAAGACTAAATTTACGAAAAAGTACCTTTTCTGGAGTTTTCTTCAAGTATTTTTCAAACTCTCTAAATATGAAAAACCACTGGTTTTACTTCCTCGAACTCATAAAAGTCACATTGGAAGACCCATATGGGACCAAACCACTCCTTCCATGGGTTTGTTAAAAATACTCTTAGGGACTTGTTTGAAGGATGAGATTATACAATGAACATTTGTTATCGTCCTCAAGCTCATTAAAAAATAAATAGGTACTTGCCAAGATTGGTGGGGGGGAATTGGGAAGGGAATCTATATTGAATCTATATTAATGGAAGCAATCACTCTCGAACATGACATATTTTACCTTTTGTGTCAAAGTTGGAAAACCCACTTGTCTCTTGTCGATCATGTCCTTTTTACGATCTTTTTCCCTATGATCTTATATTTTGAGTCAGTGCTTCCAAGACCTTTTTCATGTCAATGTTTGAGATAATTTCAACCGAGTAGTCTTCTATTGTGTCAGCCAAACTCTACAGTCCTTTAAGCCTCTTATATCGTTGGCCATCCATGAGTCAGTCCTGAAATTACTCTATGCTTTTACTATAAATCTTGTACCTATTTCATGTCATTTATGGGGGATACATCACGATCCTCCTACAATGAATTACTTCCTATCGACTCCAAATCATTATCTAGGAAGATAATTTAGAAGCTATTTAGTACCTTGGCACCCACATGCCTCAATGGTAGGTATATTGTCTTTTGACATGGATTTTACATCATTGACCTCTGATCAAAAGATTCCATCGGATGTTTGACTTCAACTCATTAATTCACATTCAAAGGGATGTACTAGAGTACCTTGGGGGTCATTGACGTTAATGGTGATTTCCCTCGCCCTTGTTAACAGTATACATCAATGACCGGTAATCAAGTGGTTTCTACCATGTTTGACGTCATGACATTTATTCACATGGTTAGAATTGTACTTTGGAATCGAAGACGAGATGAAGACCCTGGGGAACTTCCTTTGATATTTATTTCCCCAGGATGTGATGGAAAGTATTGGAGTAATGTTGTCACATAGCTCTACATTGTATTGGTTCGTGGCTATGTTACTATTCTAATTTGTAGATCCACAATGTATATTCTCGTGGCTATGAATCTATTAAAATTATGGTGATATGGATCCACATTGTATTTTTGGTGGACATATCATTAGTAAATGTAATCATGGATCTGCAATGTATTTTTCAACAGCCATACTTAGAGTCATTTGTATTATGATTATGGGAATGCCTATCTCAGTGATGATATAACCTTGTACTGCAAATTCCTTATGTTGTTGGTAGGTCTCCAACCGGTGTGTTCTTTGCTTCAAATACCCATCTAGCAAAGTATTTCAGCTATCATCTCTTATCACTTCATACTTTGGGGGGAATTTTATTATACAACATTTTGTCGCAGCAAGTGATACTTCCTATTCTCTGACATCTAAAGCATAACTTTGGAAGAAAACTGAGAGAAAGTTTTCTTGGGAAGGATCAACTCTAAAAAATCCCTAAATTAAAAAGTTGTCCCTTGTTTCTTTCTACCAAGGTGCAAAAGCTTAACTTGTCTCATTTGGCATCATTGTAAGGTGCAACAATGTCACCTTTTACTGAAGTTTAAGGGTGCGACAAACTTTGTATGTAGGAAAAAGGAATAACTTCTCGAATCTTATAGAAGAAAAGTTTCAATGATGAGTTGTTTGTTGATCAGTTTGGATCTCACCTATCTCTCTTGATTTAGTTAGATCCTAACCTCTCATCCTAACCTCTCATACTAACATCCTCATGGATTCCTCTCCAATCTATAAATGGAGGCATCTTCTAAAGGGAAAGGCTAGAATGAGAAAAAGAATAAGTGATGAGTAATTAATTAATGGTGGATTGAGAATAGCTCTTGGTTTGTAATTGAGAGTTTGTGAACTTCATTTTGCTTCTAAGAGATTTTGGGCTAAAGTGTTCAAGAGATGGTAATGGCATTAATGAAAGCCACTTGGGTGTTGGAACATTGAACTTTTGGAAGGAGTTTTTCAACGCCAAGGCTTGATTGTAAACTACTTCCTGATTTATTAATACAGTTATACATTTTCCTTTCCTAATAAAGGTTGTCAATGGTCTTTATTTTCATTTCTCTTTGGCTATTTACATAGATTTATTGAAATATATGTATGCTTGTTACTTTGAATGGTTGTATTTGATCCTTTTTACACGTATTTGTTTCTAGAAAGCATTGGATCAAGCTTAGATCGACAATCAATAAGGACAAATGTCAGTTAAAAAGGTATGAGTTTTCTATCCTTTTGCATTTCATTTGAATCTAAGGAAAGGGATTTGTTATGTCTGGTTGTGTACTAGTTTCGGTTTCCCGAACTAGGGAGATTTGATTATGTCTGCATTTACGAATTTATCCACAACAATCATACTAGCAGTTGTGATGTTGAAATCATGACTAAGTATTGAGATTGTTAATAGTCCTAAATTGTTAAGTAGTGCAACAAGAGTGGTGTAGCTTGAAGTAGTCACATAAGGGTGCACTAAATGGAATTTTTCTTTTCAAGGAACAAAGTGATAAAATAATTATGATAAGAAAAAGTTTGATAGTTGATAACATATATGGAGAGAATGATAAGTTCATGTAAATTATTAGTTTGTTGGCTATGATTGAATTGTTGGATGTGCACAATTCTAAAATCACTTTGAGACTTTGATTAAAGAATGTAATAAAAGTATGTTATCCATGATATACTAACCATGTTTTTGGTTGAATGCAAGACATAATTAATGGAGGGAAGTAGTTCGAAATATGGCATTGTTGGAAGCCATAATGAAGATTAATGCATGTTGTAGCAACAACCAAGAAAATGTGAGATAAATTCATATTTTTTGGAAATGTTGAATTTTCCTTAGGAAATAATTTTGAATTTCTCAATAAAATTTTATAATATTGACTCTTGATGACTGTATGTATATATTGTAGATGAGATGATATTTATTATTGTTGGAATACTTGGGAAGAGAATCTATAGTTGGGGACATTAGAGCCCTGAAATTGCAGAACCTTAGTAAGGATCTGATAATAAGCGGGTGATCTCCTTGTGTGTGAAATCCTCAGCAAGATGGATCATTGAAGGATTGTGTATCAGTGAAAAGATGATTGATCCTGCAAGGAAGAGACAACACAAGAATGTTCTAGTGAGATAAATTATTACTGAAGTGGATATGTCGAAAATAGGAAAAATACTTCCAGCTGAAATATAAAGACAAGACCAGAAAAATAACAAGCTTCAGTAGACAATGCATGGAGATTTTTGAAGAATTTTGGAAAGAACATTGTATTTAATGCACTGAGGACAGTGCATAAATAAGGGTTATGGGAATGTAATATCCCCAGGTTGACCCCAGTTGTAATTATGCATATAGGCTAGTGATCCATGATATTTTGGGGTCAGTGTGCCTTTATACATGTACTTTGAGGCCAGAGTGCATGTGTGGTTATTAGGATGGGGAGTCGGATGCTAAAAGGCTTGTGGGCCTATCTTGTGTATTATGTAATCACTCAAATACTAATAAATTACACCATTGTTGCATACCATCATGAAAAAAGAGTAAGGGGGGTAAACTCCACTAGAGTGGGAAAGGAGGCTAAGAGTCTTAGGTTAGAGGGATAAGCCTAAGGGGATTAAGCCAAGAAAATACTTAATAATATTTTCTAGGAAACTTAATTTATGGGATACATCAATTTATCCTAAGTTTCAAAAGGAAGGGGATGAATCACCAAGTGGTCAAAGGGAATTTTTGAGATGAAAAGTGGCATCTCATGAACATGAAAATAAAATGGGAAAGCTTAGTGCATTTTCCCCATCATTCAACGATTCCATTTTTCCATTTTGGGGAACACTCACATTGAAGGACCCATCCATAACATAGTTGTGTTTGGATAGCTTGGGAGCATTTTCTGGTGAATTGGAACTGAAGAGGCAGGTTATCAGACTTGTGCAAAGTTGAAGAGGTGGGTTTTCAATCCCGTAATCATTCTCTCCATGTGGGAGAATTGTTTTCAAAAAAGGTGGGTTGTAAGGCCTGTAAGCATTCTCTCCAAGTGAGAGAACTATTGGGAATTGATTTCCCAAGGTGCTAGTTGCAGATACATGGCTCAGAGACTTCCTGTCCGGCTTTTTGTTAAAGCCCAAAAGGGAAGACTTGGGGTAGCTGACGGGGCACACTTCCTAGGTGGGACAAGAATGTGGGGAAATTAGAGACTTATTTGGCTAGAGCCAGCACTTAAATATGAGTATTATTTTTGTTATCAAACTTAGTCTGGGATATGAGTCCATTTTTTACCAAGTGGAGTTTAATCCTAGCTCGTGGGTGACCTGTTGTCAATTTTTGGGCAATAGAGTCTATGGTTGGGAGGAATGTTGGAGGTATGCACACAATTAGTGATCTTACATAAAGATAAGTGATTTATCTGAGTATTTTACTTAATTATTGTGTGTGTAATTTTGTACTCCAATTACAGGTAATTGATAATATAATTATGCTTCCATATATATTCTATTAGAATGACACAAAAGTTGTAATTATGTGATTTCTATCATGGGTTTTCACTCCTGTAATTATGTGTATACACTGCTAGAATTGCCTGGAACTGTACATTATGTATGCACGTAGAGTTTATACAAATATTTATGTGTTCTTCCCAAGGGTATTGGTTGTGGTAATGATAATTGGGAATATATTGTTGGTGTTATAGAAATTTATGTTCATATGTAGAGTTTCCATTTAATTCAATGGTTACATAACTAGGATATTGGGTGTAGCATAGCCAACACTGTTTGAGAATGCCTCGGTCTGGGTATGGACAACTCATAGAGTGTGAATCATTACTTGCGTGATGATGACAAAGACTTGAGTCAATAGATAAGGATTGCAGATAACCTTGAAGGCTTGGTAAGCCTTAGAAATTATCTAATGAGGACCTGAATTCAGCTAAGCCCTGAAGAAGATTGTTAAAACTAGGAAATCTTATATCTTTTCCCAAAAGGATTAAAGTCATCAATTTCAGCATAGTGAATTAATCCTAGCCATTGGTTTGGGTTCCTTGTGTTTGAGGGATTGTTGAGGATCACAGATATTTTTGACCATTGGTTCCATTAGAATGGACGTCGAACGATTCGATTCATTGATCGCAGTAGAGACATCAAAGTATCCTGAGATATGGTACTTCGATGGAAAGGCTCCGAGGAGTGATAGTGGTTGATGATCAGAGTTGGTGCCATACAATCCTGACCAATGGTCAGAACACGTAGACATCAAATAATTATGGAAAAATGATGTTGAAAAACTTCGACGAGTGGAACTCCGAAGAGTCATCTACACCATTGGATCCATCGAAGAATACTTTGGAGTGATCATGACTGTTATTTGTAGTCAAGTGGGGCTAATCAGATCTCGGGCCTCAAAGGTTAATCCCAATCTTGAGCTATTACAGTGAGTTGGTGGTCTGGTGTCTGATGGCAGGGTTCTATCCCTTGGATCCACTCTTATCCCTCTCCACAAATAAGAGTTTTAATCCCTTAAATGGGTCTTTGATCACAGTCATTGGATTAATGGAGTGACATAACACAATCATCGATTTATGGCATAATATCAGGAGGTAGTTTACATCAGGTTCATGGAGGTGACACTTGTCACCATCTAAATCGCAGAAGGATATAAATGTGACCATAAAAAGCTAAGCCCGTTGGGTAGGAGCTTTAATTTATAGTCATTGGATATACAGGTCAAGTAATCTACGTTGTAGATCTCTGCAACCACGTCGGGGTGGCTAATTCCATAATTATATTAATTAAGCATCATTTAAGCATGAGGATTAATATAATCAACCATCTTGTAATCCCCCAACCAGGATCTCTCGAGGTTCACACTACATTGGGAAGTCTCAATATCCCGACATCCAGGACAATGTGTCACTCAGAGACCGGTCCACATGTCAGGCAATTTTTGGGCCACGTGCTAGGGTGGAAGTCGGTGCATCTGAAGAGTGACACTTTTCATTACCTGGCAGGTTAATGAGTATGGGGTGGACCCTCGTTATCCTGCAGCCCCATGAAGGGTACAGCAGTTATGATCCATCAGATATATAGGTGGATTGATCTTTGTTGGTACAGAGGGCAGACCCAGGGTTCAACGCACCAACAAAACCCTAACTATCGACCCTTTCGGCAACACCTGCGAAGCAGATGAAGTCTCACCCGAGGTAGAGGCAGGGGGGTTGTAAGACTCAGGTGTCTACAACCAAGATGTGACACAAATCTATGATTACAATAATTAACAGAGCACTTATCCAACAATATGCATTAGGTTATGATTATCATGTACATCACAGATTAACCCTTATTACAGAGAAGCACAGTAATAATCAAGATATAACACTTCCAATCACTTAACACACAACATTAGCTCAGATCTAGCATTCATTCACATATTAAGAACTAAGATACAGCATCAGATGCATTCATTATACATAACAACAAAAGAACTAAGAAAATAACCACATAAACAACATCACACAAAGCACATCAGGACACAGGATATATGTGGTTCACCCCAGTGTGGGGCTATGTCCACCAACTTATTCTTCTTCTTTATTAGTCTTTGATCTCCTTACATTCATTTGATCCTGTGCACAAAGCCATAGAGCTCAAATCCGTAGTGGACGGGTGATTTGTGCACCCCGCACTAGATACACCTTCCTCAAAATCAAGTCAAGGCACAGAGCCAACTCCTTAATAGCACAGAGCACCTACATACAATGTTTGTGCACAAAGAAACTTACAAAATACTTGCACTTAGATATGCAAGCCTTAACACAATCTTGCACAAAGCCAACCAAATATTTTGCACTAAGCCAAACATATTGTGCATATAGCTAACACTACTTCTTACATCACTTGCACTAAGCACACCCACACACCTCTATCTTACATTCCTTCCTATATATACTTTTACATCCCTTAAAACCAGGCCTAAACATGGGTGAACCCATGGGCCAACATCCCAAAACCCTAATACAAAAACCTTAATGAACCCCTTGTTGGGTCCACAAAACAAGTAAGGTACCGCGATCTTCGCTTCCCCTAGGTGCTCCATCTTCGTCCAGCCTGTCGAAGTCCCAAAAGTGGTCAAGAACAACCATTGTTTCCTCAAAACTTGGTTGAGAGCCAATAGGCCCCCAACACTCACCTGTGACTCATCCCGCGTCACTCAAATCTGGGCAACACTGTTTCGAAGGCCTCGATCTTAGCTCGAGATGCCTCGACTTGCTGCTTCACCAGAGCCTCATGCTTGGCGAACTCCTGAATTACTTGTTCTGTAACATGCCCTTCCAGGCGTTGTTCCACTGTTGTAACCACTTGTTCCATTTGTGATCCTTGTCCATATATCTCTTCAAAAAGAGTGCAGGCTTCATCCTGCACCGACTGGAGACTCTGTGTAACCTTCATGACTCTGCTCTAGATGGCAGTAACCTGCTACTAGACTATGCATTATTCCTGTGATATTTTTATCCTCTCGACTGCAGTGAGTAGCTTCATATGTGCCTGGATGGTGGATGTTTGTTGTTGCACCTCCTGGAGTTGTGCTTCAAGTTTCCTTAGCTTTGGATCTTCTACAAGGCTCTCATAGGTCTGTGCACTATGATTACTTAATTTCTTACATTATGAGGACAGTGCCATGATTCTTTCTACTGCGTTCCTGACAGCTTCTTCCCTCTGGTCGTGCACTTCTTGTGGAGTGCTAGGTACTTATTGGAGCTCTAACTCCATTATCTGTGCTTGAAGCTATTGAATGGATTTGGCGAGCTTCCCCACTTGCATCTCAGTTGACTCTGGTTCCTCCTGTGCCAATCCCAGCATAGAGCAAAGTGATTTAGTCACTGCCTCTTTGACCACAATCTGCTCTATGAGAAGTTGGTCTTTTTCTTTCTACATCTTCTCTTTGTCCTCCTCAAACATCGCCATGATTTCATATTTCTCCTATTGCGCAACTTGAAGTTACTCTAAGACCTCCTCATTTTCTTGCTTCAGGGATTCAGTAGCCGTCTCCTTTTCTTCTTGGACTCGACGAAGTCGAGCCTCTGTTGCATCTACTAATCTTCGTAATTGGGTGGGCTCATCCCCCAATTCTCCAATTTCCACTTAAGAGAGCACAGTAGATATCGTGCGGCTCGAATGGATAGCTTGTTGTATGTCCTTAAGCTCCTTCTCTATTCTTTCATACAGTGTTTCTTGCTTCGCTTCATGTCTCTACAAGATATCCTCTGAGGCATCCTCCATGGTTGCGATGATGAGATCGACATTGTCCACTATCAACACATTCTTCGATTGAGGCTTATTGGCTCAGGTATTCTTCCATGTTGAGGGTTTCTGTGGGGAAACCTTCATTTTATTTGATGTTTTGGCCTCAGTAGGGGGATCCTTTGGCGGTGTAACTTTGCCTTTGTCTTGCTTTTCTCCTTCTTCCCCTCCTTCTTCTTGGTTCACTTTGTCTCCTTCTCCTCCTACAGGTGAGTTGGGCCTACTTTCCTCTGAGGCGCTGTCCTCCTCATCGGTTTTTATGTTCTGCACTTCCTCCTTTTTCTTCTTTTTCTTCGCACTAGTCTATCCATCATCATCGACCTGGGTGACCAAGGGACTTCCGATGATGTTGGGGTCAAAGAGTTTTGCATATTCCACCGGGACAAGGAAATTTGTTGGCCATTCTTTGGTGATCTCCTCCATGTCTTCATCGATCAGCTTATAATAGGACTACAGCTCCCCCTTACTCTCATCCATGCGCGCAGTGATAAAAATAAAGTGTCAATCTGTGTGGAACTTCGCTAGTGGTCTGTATTGATGTAGTGTGTTTGGGGTCATTCGTTGAAATGCTTCAATGGCACGCTTCAGCTGTTGGTAGTAATAATGGAAGACAACGTTCGACTGCCACTGCTTCAATATGTCATTTGTGTACCACAAGGTGGAGAACCTTGCGGCCAACGGCTCCGATGACTTGACTTCTGGAAATCTCGCTCCTTCCGGCATCTGCCAACCGATGAAGGTGATCAATACCAGTAACCAACTAAAATGAAATTCTTAGCCCTGATCCTGTGCTTTGCGACAGTCCTTCTCGAGTTCGCTGATGAGGTAGCTCACCCAGTTCATTTGCATTCCTTCTACACACTTCCCTGCGAGGTCTACTACAAATCTAGTGACCTGTGTTTGATAGTTCATTCTGACAATCTTACCAGCTATAAATTGACAATCTAAGTGCACTATGCCATCCTGGATGGAGGCTACCTTGTAGCCTCTCTTTCCCTTCTCTACATCGCCATAGGCTTCCTTTATGCATTGTGCCAGGGAGGGATCTGAGGCCTTCCCTGGGTAGAATTGGTGAGGGTGTGATCCATGCATGATCAGTCTTATGATCAAGTGGATCAACGTCAGATCCACAGTGACACGCATGTCGAGCCATAGATAGCCTCCATGATAGCATGACAGGAAGAGTTTAACGCAAGCGTTAACCTCCTAGTGTCGACCAAAGTGCAGGATCTTCATCATGTTCAGGATCGTTGATTGTGTGAGCTCCTTTATCCATAGTTGGGAGAATATGTGCGGCTTCTTCCCAGTCTTCTTCATTAGATACCTATGCGGTGCGAGCATCGCATAGTTCTTTCGGTCTCCGAGGTTGAAGTTGTTTTTCTTCAAAGCTGGAATGTGTCCTAACTGGGGCCCAACTATGCGTATCCCCTTCGGGATGTACGTGGTTATTAGTGTGTATTCAAATTCATGCGGGATATTGTCACAGCTAACTGTGTCAGCCAAAGGTGGTATGTATTCAAGAAATACCGACGGGATCTGCTTCGCGTTAGCCAGATTGTTGCGGTGTTTTCTTCGCTTCTCGGTCGCAGTTTGGCTAGAATGACGTCCAGTCGAGGGGGATGATTGTAGGCTCCCATTCGACGACACCTGTATTCCTACAGACATGACTCTCTCAGCCATGAGGTCTACAAGTATCTCCTCCACATATTTCTCTAACGTGTTATGTTCGCCCGACATTCACACTTGTAATAAAATAAATCGGGTAGGCGAACGGACAACCAAGGTAATCAAATGTATGGAGAGGTCTAGAAAGCACAACGTGATACAATGGGTTCTCTGTTAGCTTAGATATCACGGTTTGCAAAAAGTGGTCCCGATGTAGTTTCTGACGAGTTAAATAAGCAACGTCGTAATGAATTCCTCCAATGGGTAGGAATGCCTCAATCAATATGAATCCATCTGTTATGTCGCGATCTCAACAGTCTTTCCATAAATAACTACGTTTCTAGCCATTCTGGAGCGTCATTCTAATAGTCAGGGCGCCTCCAACGGTCATATAGCTTCATCATGGTGAAGTCCCATTCTGCATTGTTCTGTTATTCCGGAGAAGTTCAAGTTCTACAGATCTGCCTCCTTCGAAGTCTTTTCTAGAATTTATAGTAGATTTTCTAACTTGGCTTTATTCTTACTAATCTTTCTTGCCTTCTTTCCTGTGATCTGAGTCTCTGGATTCCTCTTTCCATTCTTATTCTTATCTTTTGTTAGCATGGTAACTTTGCACCATCGATGTTCTTTCAAAGGGTTCAAAGGTAATACCTCTTTGCTTACTAGGTCCTAGGTGGACATACTTTCTTCTTGCATGGATAGGTCCTTCAACCCTTCTTACGCTCTTTCAAAGTTGACAGCTACTTCTCTTTCATTTTGTTGCTTCGACTCAACTTATTGTTCTTCTATCAATCGATCTATTCTTTGAGCTATCAAATCCCTTAGTTCTTGCTTTTTCTTTTTTGTGGATTCTTCCTCTGCTTTCCTTCTGATCTGATCCTTCTCAATCCAATTATTTCCCAATAAAAGTGGAAAAGGGGCGTTGTTCTCAATAAATTTAATGACTTCAAATTCTTCTTTAGTCGATGTCTCATGAACAATCATAGGTATATTAGTAACTCTTCCACATAGGGTTATCATCTTTCCTTTAAACAAGCCTATCCTTCCCAATGAAGGTATGCAGGCTTTCCCAAAATTTCCCAAGTGTTTTTTGGCATAATATTCACATGTGTTTCTTCATCCAATACACAGTCTATGTCGTAGTCTTCTATTCTTGTAACTATGCGTTGTTTTTCTTTCAGGATCTCTGGTAAACTGATGTCTCTGTGATCATCCATTTTTGCTTTTAACTGTATTAACATAGCCTGAGCTTTCTATGTATGACTCTTTAACATATCCTTAGTCTCTTGACCTTATTTATAGTTTTCTTGTCTCTTGTTCATCTTTTCAAATTTAGTAATCATTCTTGGACAATCCTCAACCTCATGACCAATAGATTTACAATAAAGACAAATAGGACCTATACCAGGTCATTCCTTAGCAAGATGTCCCGATCTTTTGCAATTATAACACAGTTTCAATCCTCTCTTTCTTGTAAATGATTCCTAGTCTTTCCTGTATTGCGCACTGGGATCACATTGTTTTACCTGCAATCTGCAAAAATTATTTCTAGGTTCTTGCATCCATTTATTAGTCCAAAAATTCTTTCTATGCATAGGAATAACATATTTTTCTCTATTTCTATCAAATTTATTTAGATCAACTCTTTCTTTTAACTGTGCCCTAGTTTTCAGACTAGGAAAAAATCTATCAAACAAACCTAGATTCATACTTTCGAAGCAAAAACATCCACTTATCTTACCTTTAACAGAGCACAAATTTTTAAGATCTTACCTCCTTTCATATCTAGTTTCTTTCTTAGCACAGAGCTTCGCAAGTCAAGTATCATACTGCACACTACAGCAATAGATCTACACACAAAGCTTTCTTTTTTCTTCGGTTCCCAACAATCACAGTTTTAGGTCCTGGCAATGGAACCATTTGTTGGCATAGAGGATAGACCCAGGGTTCAATGCTTCAACAACGCACTAACAAAACCCTAAATACCGGCCCTTTCAGCAACACCTGGGAAGCAGATGAAATCTCACCTGAGTTAGAGGTAAGGGGGGTTGTAGGACTCAGGTGTCTACAACCAAGCTGGAACACAAATCTATGATTACAATACTTAACAGAGCACTTGGCCAACAATATGCATTAGGTTATGATTCTCATGTACATTGCAGATTAACTCTTATTACATAGCAACGTAGTAATAATCAAGATCTAACACTTCCAATCACTTAGCAAACAACATTATCTAATATCTAGCATTCATTCACATCATTAAGCACTAAGCTACAACATTAGATACATTCATTATACATAACAACAACAGCACTAAGAAAATAACCACATAAACAACAACACACAAAGCACATCAGGACACAGGATATACGTGGTTCACCCCAGTGGGGGGCTACATCCACCAACTTCTTCTTCTTATTTATTAGTCTTTGATATCCTTACATTCATCTGCTCTTGTGCACAAAGCCACAGAGCCCAACTCCGCAGTGGACATCTGATATGCGCACCGCGCACTAGATCCACCTTCCTCAAAATCAATTCAAGGCACAAAGCCAACTCCTTAATAGAACAGAGCACCTACATACAATGTTTGTGCACAAAGCAAATTACAAAATACTTGCAGTTAGCTCTGCAAGACTTAACACATTCTTGCACAAATCCAACCAGATCTCTTGCACTAAGCCAAACATATTGTGCACATAGCTAACACTACTTCTTACATTGCTTGCACTAAGCACACCCACACACTTCTATCTTACATTCCTTCCTATATATACTTTTACATCCCTTACAACCAGTCCTAAACATGGGTGAACCCATGCGCTGACATCCCAAAACCCTAATGAACCCCTTCTTGGGTCCACAAAACAAGTGAGATCCCACGATCTCCACTTCGCCTAGGTGCTCCATCTTCGTCCATCCTGTCGAAGTCCCAAAATTGGTCAAGCACGACCAATATTTCCTCTTGGTCGAGGGCCAACAATCTCCATTGTAGACCTTGGTAGGGAAAATTCCAGCTAGGCGACATATTACCGATCGTCGATTGGATTGTAGATCAAATCCGAATAGAAGATCTCGTAGTACATATGAGTGGTTGTAATATTGGGATAATCTTAGTTTAGATATCTCGTAAACATGAAATTAATTTTAAGTAATTACTTTGTAATCCTCGACACTAGGAGTTCTCGAGCTTAAACCTCGCCTGAAACAGTCTCGATACCTGATGCTCAGTGGTGACGTGTCACATGACAAGTGGTTCATGTGTCATGACGAGGGATGACCATCTATCACTCAATGGTGGAGCCACATGTCACACAGATTTGGCCAAATATTACAGGGATACCTAAGGAAAATGAGTACCACGTGTCGCTAGATGTGTCATGACACATGTCAGTCTATGTGTCAATAATTAGGGATTCATTGAGGGGTCAAGTGTGGGCCTAACTGTAGGTGAGTACTCTTGGAATAGTGTCATAAGATCACGACCGTTGGATCTAAGGGGGGATGGATCCCCATTGTTGATCTCAGTCAAAATGGGCCAATCAGACCCCAGGTTACTGGAGAGATTCAATGCCTAGATAAGCTAGAGGGACCAGTGGTCCGATACTAGTAGATACGTGTCACATTTTCGTTGGATGACGATTGTAGGTGCACGATAGGACCACGTGTCCAGGGTGCCAGTGCATGCTGGATCGAGCATCGAGGAATAAGTTTTATCGAGACCATCCGTTGGGTCAACAGTCCAATAACCCGACATGATGTTGAATGATGTCACCTAACCAATGTACCATGAATAGGTGGTTCCATATGACAAGACCCTATTCCCTAGGCACCAAATCATTTCTGACTGGGCCTTTCAAGGAATATGTAAAATGGGAATGGTCATAGTTCCAAGATATGATAAGACAAGGATCCAATGAGTTAGGTGGTCACTTCCATGACAATGTCCTTGCCAGCTGCCATGTCCACTCAAGAAGTTGACATGTCCTGAAATGGTAGTGCCAAATCATATGGAAATGTGTGAGATGGATCCATGTGGGTGCCACATGGGAAAATAATGGAGGAAGTCTTAAAAAAATTAAGAAGTCGTAACTTTTGATCCGAAGCTCTGTTTTGAGAAAACTTATAGTCGTTGAAAATCTCTTGATGAGCAGAAGACAATGGTATCTTCATGAAGAAATTTGAAGAAGGTTGAAGGAAAGTGAAAATTTTAATACCCCATCCCTTACAGATTACTTAGGGGGTTGGGTGTGTTACATAGATGGGATGTGGCTTGTTTCATTTTTTATAGAGATCCCATTTACGACATTGAGGGTAGTTCTCAAGAAAAAAGGGTTGATTTTTCATCATCAAAGAATTGGTATTCACATGCATATGATTCATATTCTTGGAAGCCGGATGATGATATGGTCATATGTTTATTTCATCTGTTTGAGTATGACTTGTCACAATATACTCAAGATGAATTTCAATCATCCCTTGGAATTTTTGATGCATGTCCTTTTGGGGATTCATATTTGTTCTATGAATATTTCCAATCACCTTTGTGCTTGAATTTCGATGGATACGAAGTTGTGGTCAGCCTAAGGAAATCAGAGACTCACACTACCGGGAAACAATGTTTTCATCATGGGGATTTGTACAAGGATATGTAGATAAAAGGGAAACAATTTTTTAGTAGTAGGAGGATTTCTTTCTNCCAGACAGAAAGTTATCCCTTGACTTTATTCTTCTTCTTTGGGAAGCCATACAATTTTATTTCAATCTCTCATCTCCTCTGAGGATTCAAGAAGCAGTGGTACTCTAAGAGAAGATGAAAACGAGTCATCGTCTACACGCAGTAGTCCTCTTCAGAGATGGATTGACCAGGATTGTGGTCATTCTTTCCAACAAGATCATCTCCCTCCCACCCACCTCCATGAGTTGATTTCTATGATTGATTACATTATTATTTATGCTCATGATTATTTTTTGCTTAAATTATCTTTGTTGTATTACATGATTAATCACAAAGGAAAATACCTTGATGATATGTCGAGCAGGTGGTTGCACTAGTTGTACGATTTCACCTGACATCCACAAGACTTGATCACCATGGGCCTCGGGCCCTATGTAAGTAGGTAGGTCATTTTTATTTCTTACATTTGCATTTGCTTTCTCATAGTAGTTAGTTGCATTTTTTTAAGGTTGCATATCATATCTCATTTTTCATTTTTCTCTATTTTCATTATTGCATACTTGTTATGATCATTTTCTTTCATCATATTACATGTTAGTATAAAATTTTGAAAAAAAAATGCAAAATTTTCTTTTAAAGACTAGTCCATATCCACAGTTAGTTTGTTTCATTTTGTGTAGGAACATGTCTTGCCAGGTTATGTTGATGTTCTCATGCACTCTATGGAAAGTACATGTCCCCAAGTAGGAGCCACATGTTATCCCCCATTCCTAGGGATAACTAAGGAGATGATGTTTTGAGGCCCTCGGGTTGCAGACATGGAGTACCGAGAGGCATATAAGAAAGCAGGGGGGCATATCATACCACACATCACCATCTAATTGATGGCAGCAACATCCACCACACCCATCTTGGCCCACAGAGGAGAACAGGTATTGCTTCATGAGGTAACAAGTCTAGTATTGTGGTAAGTGTAATTTTAATATTTGAAGCATTTGAATATGAATATGTTGCTAAGGATCCTTTCTTGATTTTAAAAAAAAAATCTTGGAAATTATGTCTTTTGCATTATTTCACCTTGGTGGTTGACATGGTTTCCTAGTAAGTGGCCACCTCAGGGAAAGGGTAGCTACTTTTGTGTCTCTTTGAAGGGTTATTGTATCATTCCCACTCATACTTTCCACTTTCCATTATTTCTTCCCCTTTGTTTCCCCATATTTTAGGTTTTCGGGATTATTGACCCAAGAAGGGCATGTGCTTCATTTCATGGGAAGAAGGAGCCACTAGGTTCGGAGGTGCCCTAAAAAGAACATCATGCAATAAAGGCTTGCCCTGGGATCTCGAGAGTAATGAAACACTTCTGAAAAAATTAAGGGACCCATAAAATAAATAATTAATCAATTACTAAAACTTTCCAAAGTAGAGCGTTTGTGGGCTATGCATTTTCTTTTTAGTGCTCCTTATTGTCTTCAACTTGGAAAGGCATCTGAAACAAGGTAGAGAGTATGTGGGATATGCATTTCCTTTTTATTTCCCTTTATTGTCTTCAACTTGGTGATACATGCAAAATAAATGGCTAACAAAGGGCTTGGAAAAATGTGCCTTAAAAACAAACAGAGGAAAAGGATGTGGCTAGCTCTCAATAAAGGCACCCATAAATGAGACAATACGAGCCCTTGTATGTTATGAAACCCCATACTAGAAGTCTAACCCCATCCACCTCACATTCACTACATGACTTATAAATCTTTTTCTTTCAGAACATCCCCTACTTGAGGATTGGTTCACCCAATAAGGTATTATGACACCCCTCCCATACCTAAATTTGGAAAATTATACAAGGTCTTTGAGAATTTGTTTATTTTGAAAAGGGGGTATTTGATACACATGTCCAGGTGGTTCTTTTATTAGATATGGCTTACTTGGCATGATATTGTAACTTGTGGACCCTTGGAGGAAGTACTTGTTTGTCTTTACATGACCTTGATAGGTGAAAGTTTGATCATGAAGGCACAAGTTCAATTGGACCTTCATTTGGGGCATGAATCCCATAGGTTGGATGATGCTCTCCCTTCTTTTGGACACATGGATGATGAATTTTTCCTTTGTAGGCACGAGAGGACACCTTGGAGAAGGAGACTAGGCCCCCCTTTTCCCAATGTTTGGCCTTGGATGCTCAAAACGTCATCTCCTAGGGCATGACGTCATACTTGGAGGGATAGGGTTTCGGTGGTGTTGGACAATTTGATGATGACTTGGTGCATCTAGATGATGGAAGACCGTTGGACATTAATATATGGCCTTTGGAGGCCCAATGTCTCCCTCAAGAGCATCAATGTCTTGCTCATTATGCCAAAACGTCACCCCTAAGGGGTATGACATCTTCATTTAGGGTTTTCTTCATTTGTAAATTTTAATTTTAAGTTGTAAATGGAAAAAAGGAGGAGGTTGGCCTCCCTTATTTCATGTTGAATTTTTGAATTGTGGACAAAGGGTGTTAGGTGACCTCATATAAATGGAGGTCACCCCTTTGTCATTTAAAACATAACTCACTTGAGAATTACATACTTGATGGCTGGAATTTTTTCCCTACTTGGGCATTTTGCTCTATTTCTCTTGAATGTGTCTTGGATGCTAGTACTTGTCTTTTGGTGGTGGAAAGCTAGGCACTATGACTTGCACCCTCCTAGATTTACCTTGCTAGTTTATTTTTCTCAAGGGAGTAAAAAGGATTACACCCCTAGAGAAGTAACACAACTAGCTCTTACACAAGAGACTCGATTAACCCAATCAATAAGGCACTAATCTACTTGCATTGGAGATATAAAATTGTTGCATTGGTATGCATGAATTTTTGAGGTATTGCAATTGTTCAAGTTGGAATTGATTCTATATGCTATAAGTTTTCTTGTTCCATAGGGGTGTCTGGATTATCCTAGTAATTCTCTTTGTTATTACAAATTAATTCTACAACCATTAGGGTTGTAGAAAACTCATATTTTTTCAATCTTTGTTCACTAATCTACCACTGAAATTCACTTGTAAACCTTGGTTACTGATCTATTGGTTGTTGGCTAATTGTTGGGTGGTTTACTTGTTGATTTTTGTGGATATATCTTGTTGTTGTAGCAATTGTTTGCTACAGACACTTGATTGTTATAATAACTTGTTGATAACACCTAATAAACAACCCTTAAGTCCATCAAAGTCTTTCTCTAATCATTGGAAGTTTGAGTAGTTATTGCTAGCTTTATTTATGATATCTTGTAAGATATTTTGGATGGTTAAATTTGCAGCGATTGTTATTATTTGTTGTTGATATATATATTTTTATATTGCTGAAATTTGGGACAGAAAGGTTTATTTCTTTATCCCCCTTGGTTTAAGGCTTGTATATCTATCATTTTTCTAGTTCTGGGCAGGGATAACACCGTTTTGCAAGTACTATATACCTTGAAACCATTCTCCATTTACAATACTCATTCTCAAGCCTTACTCCTTCTTCAATCTTGACCTATATGGGTGTTCATCTATCATTCTTACACTTTCCATCTCAATCTCTCTAGGGCCACCATGATTCCCCCCTTATGGTGATTTCATCATCACTAAAACGAGGGGAGTGTCTATCTAAGGTGACAATGGGTAGGTACTCCCATAGTTGTCACACTTCCATGGATTGGGTTGGGATTTTCCCAAGCTACAGATTATGCGATGACAATATGCATGCATAAAGATTCTTTTAAAAGTCTTTGAAACCACTTTAATTACATTTGTTTGCCCTTGGAAACTACAATTGCAACATATTATAAATTTGTGTGTCATGTAGGCTCTTCGTGATGGCATCTTCAAATACAAGAGATACTAGTTTTGTTTGAAAAAACACAATAATAGGCAAGATTCCTCCATCCCATTAACCATAGTTTGTTTAATTATTATTCTTACATGTGGTTTTTATTTCATATTTTTTATTTTATTCATAAAAAAATATGAAAAAAGGTTCAAAAGAAAACATAGACATATAATGTTTCTTCCTATCAATTAAATGTGTAATTTTGATTTTAATATCTTAAAATGAGCATGTATTAATATCTTAAAAACAAATTTAATTAAATGTGTTATTTTGATTTGAATATTTTTAGAATAAACATGTATTAATATCTAAAAAATAATTTCACAATGTATAGTATCTTGCTTATTCTAGGATGTGTAGCATGCCTTCTTCTAATGTTGACAAGATTCAAAATGTTATCAAAGAAGAGAAAACTAGAGATACCTTAGCCCAAGTAACACAATTTTTATTTTATATAGTCTACTTCTTGTTTTTGTTATGTTATTTAACACACTAAAACCTTATCTTAAATTTAAAAATTACTTTAGTTTCTTATACAATCAATGCATCTTCTTAGTTTTTTATTCTTCTAAGTGCATAAAGCACACTCTCCATGTGTTTTTCCAAACAATGACTATGATGAAATAATTGATGCATCATAAATTCACTTGTATTTTCTATCATATAGATAATGTTCTCAATTATTAGTGCCTACCTCTAGTCACGAACTCCAGCTTCCCCTCACGGTCGTTGACATCCTATTATCTAGTTGTTTTTGTTGTATTAGTTGGTGATTTTGCTACTTGATTTCGTATTATTTTCAAAAGTTTGTCAATGTTTCTTAATATCTTTTATTAATTCTCTTTTTCAAAATTAAAAATCCTTTTATGAATTTTAAAAAATCTATATTCTTATTTTTTAATTGGCCCATTACAATTGGACTAAATAGCCATAGTAAAAGAAAATATTATTTAGTTATGTTTAAGATTTTAAAATTAATTTTAAAAATAATAAATTTAAATTACTGTCAAAAAAACATGGAGATGGTGAGTTTCACTCTTCCATATGGTTTGACGCCAATTAAAGACCTGTAATTTTTAAAAAAAAACACTTCAATTCTTCACCTGGATTTTCTCCAGTGACGTTGTTATAATAGTAAGTCATCCCTTTGGGAGATTGTGTAGAGTCCAATTACATGTCAAATTAGGAGTTGGACCTGCTATTGGTAGGGAGCATAGTGAGAGCCATGGAAATTGGCTTCGACTGATCTAAATTTGCTTGAGGCTACAAGAAATTCAAGATTATGATCATTACCAATATTTGAGAGTGTACGACAAATAACTCATTTGTAGAGATTTGCAATTCTTTCTCTGCAAACTCGGTGTTTCATTTAAAATTGTGAAATATGCACTATGACAAAAACAAATTTCAATGCTCAAAACTCACAGAACATCTTACTCTAGTCCGGGATTAGTTGGGCTCGGTTTTAGCTCCCAGCCATTCATTTGGATGCTCTCCCACTAGAGCTCGTAGTGTAGCCTACAAGAGTTCTCCAATGCTCTTGTTCAAAAACGTTGTGTAGAATGGACCAAAAGGAATTTCTAGCTTATGCGCTAGACAATCAACTTTCAATCACTTGACAAATGATGATATAATAAAAGAGAAATTGCACAAAGTTTTTTATTGGCAACATTGCTAGGTAAAATCAATTTCTGCAAACATTAACTTGTGCTTTCCTATAATTAACTTTTTAGGAAAACTTGTAATGTCTTTAGCATATTTATCACTAATGCAAATTATATATACATGCAAATTGAAGGTATGATAAGAGAAAAAATGATTTTCTCGTCACCCTTGGAACCTTTCTATAGTTCCTAGCTACCTCGTTGTGCACAGTGCCATGAAAACACAACATACTTTTGTAATCATAGCTTGTGTCTGTAATTCCTAGCTAGCTTGTTGTGCACATTGCCATGAAAACACAACATACTTTTGTAATCATAGCTTGGAATGCCCATTAGAAAAAGATAATACAAAAATAAGTTGCATACTACCCAGACCACTATTGTAACAACTCTTTCCAAAGATAACAAAAATATCTTATCAACAAGACCAGAATGAATTTATCCAAACATTGGTTGAACTTCGACAATTCCATGTCTAAGGATCTTTTACACTCTTAGTTTACAACATTGTTGTTGATACAAGAATCATTGAGATTCTTTGGTTCCTAAATTGATCTAAACAGAGCACTCCGATGCAAAACAATATGTTTTATTTTTCCAAAAAAACTACTATATGTCCAAACATTGCTTCGTTTGGTCACTATAATTTAAACATTGCTTAGTTCTATATACTCACAAGACTTTAACACTATGCACTTAAGTATTCTATTAACAATATAAGGATTTTGTCTAGTTTTGCTTATAGACTTCATTCTTTGTTGTCTCAAGCAAAAAAAATGTTATATTTCTAAAGATAGCTTCTCTTTGACACTATATTTATATATCTTTTTGTACTCTATCAGATGTATGTTCATACAAACTTTGAAAAGTAGACTTTTTTGTATATGCAATCTATATTAATTTTCCTCCTAGTGAAATCATAGTGCAATAAACCATTATCTTCTTTATGTTAGTTTTTTTTTGTAGCTCAGAGGTACTTCTGCATTGGCGGTGCCCATCATGAAAAAGTGACGAGCAAATGTCTTTCTTAAGTGACTTTATAAAGTGCATTTAGGGTCTTTTAATATTTAATGGGTAAAATTGACTTTATTAAGTTTGGGTCACTTAAGTGATTTAAGTGAACTCAATGGAAGATTAAGTCACGACCATTGATCTCAAGAGGGAAAGATCTAATCTTGATTGTCTATCTCTTTGGAGATCTAGGGTTAGGGAAGCTACTCATTAATGAGTGAATAAAGACAACATTTGAGGGAGATGGGGTGCACTTTTCAAGAAGAGGTTGAGAGGAATGTGAAGAGGCACACTTTCCAAGAGAGTTTGAGATGAAAGGAAAGAGAGGAGCAACAAAAAAGGATTGGCATGAATCCCAAGGATATTTGCAGTTGCATTTAATATCATTATTGTATGAATTTCAAAGTAGGTCGTACAACATTTAATGTTGTATGTACAACAAAGAAAATGCACAAAAATCGAGTTTGATCTCTTGCACATATTTCGAGGTGCATTTATGGGTGGGTAAATATGTACAAGTCTGTATTGTTGGTACTGTAGCTTTGCACAAAAATCGAGGAATAGATTGTTATTAGGGAGGTTGTATTGTTCATGTCGTATAGATGAAATTTGGCATAGATTTCAAGGTAGAAGTCTGGTCTGATTTTTTGATGTCTTTGGCACATTTTTCAACGTGCACTGTAGGCACAAGTTATGAGATAAGTGTTGTGCATTTATTGTTGTTGTAACTTAGAAATGTTTTCCTGCAAGCTCAATAAGAAGAATCTCTCCTTGGTTGGTTTTCCCTTCAGGGTTTTTCCAGGGGCATTGCCCATAAATCTAGTGTCAAATGTGGTGATATTTTTTCTATTGTTCATTGTTGTTTCCGCTGATATAATTTTTAGTTTTCTTAGTGTTAGGGACCTAACCCCTCACATAGGTAGAATAATATATTCTGATGTAATAAAGGTCAACATTAATAAGGCCTAGCAATAAGGAATAATAAGTCCAATGTAAGAAGACCTAATAGAAGCCTTCGCTTCTAGAATGATCTTCCTCTAGATGGTTCTTTTGATAGACATATTTAGTATAAATAGGAGTCGAGGGTATGAGAACTTTTTGCCTTGGATATTATTGTAATAGAGCTCTGCTCTGCTGGAGGTTTCCCCCTCGAAGAGGCAAGTGAAAATTGCTCGCAATAATCAAAGTGCTCTTTCTGGTGTTATTCTAGTATCATTTTGGTATTATTGTGGTGTTGTTCAGGTTATATTGTTGTTCATCTGCCATTTCTATCATTTTATTTATGTTCTGCGTACTTTTTATATATGGAATATTACAAGTGGTATTAGAGCACTTTGCTTGGCAGAAAATTGTGGGCTAATTTTTTTTCCAGGGTAGAGACGTATTCCAGCGTCTTTAAGCTACAAAGATATGTCATTAAGTGCATAAACCCATGGTCAGGGATTCATACACACAGGAAATACAAGTGGTACTTAAGCGCACATCTGTTGGCCACCCTTATAACCCCTGTTGGTACCCCTTCGAGTGGTAGCGCATCAGAAAACACATGTATACGAATCGGCCTAGATTTCCTAAAGCCCTCTTTAGATAAATCGATCAATCGCCTGATTACTATAGTGCCACCGAGAACAATACTCGAGAATATACTCTCTAGTACCTAGGTAATCGGGTAGTACGGCTAAGGGCACGGTCTAGCCTCCTTAGTTGGTGCCCTGGGATATTGGGCCAAGTACTATTGTTGGACCCTGCATGTATATCAGAGAGCTATAGCACAGGGTAAACCCTTGTATGTAGAACCCTTGAATACCTAACCCTTGGGGACGAAAACAAAACAAACAAGATCTATTGTCGCGCAACTATGTCTCCAGCATTCGAGTTTCCAAATCACTACACATTTCTTCCTGATTAATCATTTGAGAATTTCATCACTGCAGTATTCTTCAGATCGGAGTATAACTCCACAGGTGTACCCAAAAAAAAAAATGGATCTTGTTGCACCATTATTTGAGACCTATTCCATTGGATTTCTCTCTTCACCCTTATCACATTCATACATATCATTTTTAAGAAAAAAAATTGACCCCACCCGCCCCTTTTCGGTTCCCTCGTCATCATGGCCCATACCCGTAGCCAAGACTTGGCAGCTCGCTTCAATACCTTTCAATCTAATTTCACAAAGACCCAACAAGAAGTGAGACAACTTAGTGCCAATATTGCCACCATCAATTAAAACATGAATTCCTCCATCGTCGCCTCAATCGGGGAACTCAAACAAGACATTACTAACCATCTTGAATATGTCGCTACGATGATCTACACCAAGCTGCATATCCCTGCAGATCCTCCCTTATCTGACCCACCTTTGCATATCGAAGCTAAAACTTCCTCTCATTCCCATAATTTTCATCCCCATCACTTTCAACGTGACCTATGCATCCCACGTGTGGATGTGACCAAATTTGATGGCTCGGATCCCACTGGCTGGGTAACTCAAATGGAACATTATTTCTCTTTGTACGACATTACGGATGAGTTGGCCAAACTCCGGTATGGTGTTCTCCTTCTAGATCAAGAACGTTGGCAATGGTGGCAATGGAGAAAAACTGCTCACCAAGGGTATGTTTCTTGGACACACTTTGTGGTAGAGATTTATGAACGCTTTGACACTAACACCAACCATTTAGGTTGTTTGACAAAGTTGAAACAATCTGGCCCAGTGGAAGACTTTATTGTTGCTTTTGAGAGAATGGTTTTTCATACAGAGGGCGTGTCTGATGATTTTTTCCGAGAATGTTTTATCAGTGGCCTCAAGGATGAGATTTGTGCCCATGTCCTCATGGCTCAGCCTCGGAGTTGGTTGGAGGATACTAAAAGAGAGAAGGAAGCACAACAAGTTGTCTCTTCTCAAAACCGGAAACCCTCCTTTATTCCTCGCACTAAACCAGTAAATCCCACTCCTCCTTCTACTCCACTAAAGATCCAAAAATTAACCAAGGCCAAAATGGTTGAACTCCAACTCAAAGGTCATTGTTATAATTGTGATGACAAATATTTTCCAGGACACAAGTGTAAGGAACAAAATATTTTTATGGCCATCTCGGAGGATGTTTCGGAAGAGGATGTTGAATCTCCCCCTGTGTTTGTGTCACCTAAACCCACTGACATAACCCCTCCCTCAGACCCTCCCGAAGTAGAACCAGTTATTTCCCTAAATGCTCTCACTGACTTCTTTGCTCCCCAAACCCTCAAGCTAATTGGTTACATCAAGCATAGGAAGGTCATCATTCTTGTTGATAGTGGAAGCACCCA
>SNQJ01S0022391.1:44236-63547 GCA_010110895.2 Picea sitchensis | reverse complement strand
TTGGGTGCAGACTGGCTAAGGACCTTGGGTCCCATTCTCATGGATTTTAAGGAATTAACCATGCAATTCGACCAGGAGAGCCAACAATATAAGTTCCAAGGAATCATCGTCAGTTCCCCTAAGATCATTAGTTCCCATCACATGGAAAAGCTGCTCAAAAAAGGTCATTGCGGCGTTATTGCCCAACTCCATTCCATACAAGCAACTGAGACACCCTTTGTGCCGCAGGACCTCCAATCCATCCTCTCTAAACATCAAGTGGTTTTTTCCACTCCCCAAGGAATCCCTCCTTCCCGTGGTGTTCATGATCATTCCATTCCCCTTGTCCCATGAAGCCTTCCTTCCAATATTCGTCCCTATCGTCACCCATTTTCCCAAAAAAATGAAATTGAGAAAATGGTTCAAGAACTGCTCAACACGGGTGTTATTCGCCCTAGTACGAGCCCCTACTCTTCTCCTATTGGCATGGTCCTTAATTAATAATGTTCTTGGCGCATGTGTCCTAACTTATGCACCCTCAAAAAACTCACCATTAAAGACAAATTTCCCATTCCTATCATTGATGACCTCTTGGATGAATTGAGTGGCACCCAGTTATTTACTAAACTTGATCTTCATTCTGGCTACCACCAGATCCGTATGAAAGAGGCAAACATTCCTAAGACTTCCTTTAGAAATCATGAGGGTCACTATGAGTTTTTGGTCATGCCCTTTGGCTTGTGTAATGCTCCCTCCACTTTCCAAAACTTCATGAATCATGTTTTTTGTCCTTTTCTCCGTAATTTTGTCTTAGTTTTCTTTGATGATATCCTCATCTATAGAAAAAGTTGGACAGACCATCTTGCTCATATGGATCAAGTTCTCCATCTACTCTCTCAGCACCAACTTTTGCTGAAACAATCTAAATGTGCTTTTGGCACCTCGAAAGTCGAGTACTTGGGTCATCTTGTTGGAAAGGTTGGCGTCAAGGTGGATCCTAAAAATATTGAAGCTATGCAAGACTAGATTCACCCAAAGACTCTCAAAGGCTTGCATGGATTTCTGGGCTTAACGTTATTATCACAAATTTGTTAAGAATTATGGAAATATTGTGGCACCTCTCACTGTACTCCTTAAAAATAATTCTTTCACTTGGACTCCAACAATTGCTCAGGATTTCCAAACCTTGAAGATGGCCATGTGCACCACTTCAGTCCTGGCCCTTCTTGATTTCACAAAGACCGTTTTCCTGGAATGTTATGCTTCAGGGAAAGGAATTGGCATTTTCCTTATGCAAGAGGGTCAGCCTTTGGCCTTTACCAGCAAACAACTGTCTGAGTGAAATTTGGGCAAATCAATCTATGAAAAGGAAATGTTGGCTATTATGCATGTCGTTGATCTTTTTCACCCTTATCTATTGGGGAAACACTTCCAAATTAAGAAATAACATCAAAGCCTCAAGTATTTTCTGAAACAACGCATTTCCTCCCCAGAGCAGCAAAAATGGGTGACTAAGCTCTTTGGATATGATTATCATATCATTTACAAGAAAGGAAAAGACAATGTGGTTGCGGATGAACTTTCCCGAAAGTATGAAGATGAAGGGTCCCTTTTTTCTCTCTCCTTCATTGTACCAGATTGGCTCCAAGATGTTCACCAGGAATGGCTACAGGATCCCAAAAGTTTGCATCTGATACAATGATTGCAGGCCAATTCTCCAGTTTCCCCGGGGTACTCTTGGCTCCATGATGAGCTTTGATACAAAGGTTGTTTTTATTTAAGTAAACAGTCAAAACTTAAATCCACGGTACTTTCTGAGCTTCATGCTACACCCACAGCTGGGCACTCCGAGTTTACCAAAACCTATGACAGGGTCAAACGTTCTTTTTTCTAGGATGGTATGAAATAGGACATTCATAATTTTGTGGTTGAATGTGATGTGTGTCAACGCAACAATGTCGAAACAGTCAAATATATTGGCACACTACAACTGCTTCCAATTCCACCTGTTATTTGGCGGGATATCTCTATGGATTTTATTGTAGGATTACCTAAATCAAGCAATAAATCAGTCATCATGGTGGTAGTTGTTCATCTTTCCAAGTATGCTCATTTATTTTCTCTTCAACACCCATTTACAACATCCAATGTGGCTCAAATTTTCATGGATCAAGTCTTCAAGCTTCATGGCATGCTGCATCCTATTGTTTTTTATCGCGACCCAACTTTCACCAACAATTTTTGCCAAGAACTATTCAAGCTACAAGGAACCCAATTGCATCTCAGCACATCTTATCATCCTCAGACTGATGGTCAAACTGAAGTTGTCAACAAGTGTTTGGAAACATATTTGAGGTGTTTTGCCTCAAAAAAGAAAAATCAGTGGGTTCAATGGTTACCACTAGTTGAATGGTGGTACAACACTTCATACCATACAGTTACCCGCATGACTCCTTTTGAAGTGGTATATGGACAAACCACCTTCAATTCTTTCATATTTTCCAGGTGTCTCGAAGGCCCAGGCAGTTGACCAAACGCTTATAGTTCGATAGGCTATTCTCCATGCCCTCAAAGATAATTTGGTCATGACCCAGAATTGCATTAAGAAACAAGCAGATCAAGGTCACTTTGAACGTCAATTTGCAGAAGGGGATCAGGTGTTTCTTCGACTACAACCTTATAAGAAAAATTGCCTCGAGGTTGACCATTGTCAAAAACTAGCACCCAAATTTTCTGGTCCTTATATCATTCTCAAGCGTGTGGGACAGGTGGCCTATCGATTAGCTTTTCCTATTCATTCTAAGCTCCATCATGTTTTTCATGTTTCCTTCTTAAAGAAGGTGATTGGAACTAAGTGCCAAACTCAAACCAACCTTCCCGAGTTGGACGAAAAAGGATCCATTTGGCTATAGCCACAAGCAGTTTTGGACCAGCGTGAGCGTCGTCTGCAGCAACGAACCATCAAGGAAGTGCTAGTCCAGTAGAAATATACAACTCCAGCAGACGCCACTTGGGAACCAGCTTCCATTCTGCAGCAATTTCCACATCTCAAGCCTT
The DNA here is from genome assembly GCA_010110895.2 of Picea sitchensis. Taxonomy (NCBI): domain Eukaryota; kingdom Viridiplantae; phylum Streptophyta; class Pinopsida; order Pinales; family Pinaceae; genus Picea; species Picea sitchensis. The sequence continues at coordinate 60,511 of SNQJ01S0022391.1, read as the reverse complement.
GAGGACAAGGTTGTTTTTAAGGGGGCGGACATGTTAGGGACATAACCCCTCACATAGGTAGAATAATATATTATGATGTAATAAAGGTCAATATTAATAAGGCTTAGCAATAAGGAAGAATAAGTCCAATGTAAGAATACCTAATAGAAGCTTCCACTTCTAGAAGGATCTTCCTCTAGATGGGTCTTTTGATATACATATTTAGTATAAATAGGAGTCGAGGGTATGAGAACTTTTTGTCTTGGATATTATTGTAATAGAGCTCTGTTCTGCTAGAGGTTTCCCCCTCGAAGAGGCAAGTGAACACTGCTCTCAGTAATCAGAGTGCTCTTTCTGGTGTTATTCTGGTATCATTTTGGTATTATTGTGGTGTTGTTCAGGTTATATTGTTGTTCATCTGCCATTTCTAGCATTTTATTTATGTTCTGCGTACTTTTCATATCTGGAATATTACACTTAGTCAATGTATTTATGCTTGTAAAGTACAGTAGAATGTTGTTAAGTTTACTACATTACTATTGAAGTTATTGGAGGTTGAAATCTGAGTTTGACCAAGTGATTGTTTAGTTATTTAAACATGGTATCAGAGTTTGGGCTCTGAGGTTCAATAGACAGATTTTAGCACTTGGATAGTAGTTATTTGCAGGGTTTTTTCCCTGGAAGAAAGAAAGGGAACAAGGGTCTTTTTCAGTTGGAAAAGGATGACTTCTAGCCTCAGGTGTTATCCCATAATCATGTACGAGGGTCGTTTTGCATTTGGAAAAGGCACCAAGGAGAAAAATCGGCGAGAATGCAGGTCAAAACCCACTTTCCTAAGTCTTGAGGCCTGAGCACATGATATTAAGGAGACGGAAGATCCGGGTGGGCAGGACTTGCACGCTCAGTTCTGCGATCGAGGATCAATTCCGGACCCCCTTCGCCATTCTACCTTTAATANCCAGATCTGGGCAGCTGAGATCTGCGTGCCCATATCTACGGCGCAGGTTTCGTTGTGGACCCCCCTTGCTTTTCTTCCTTTAATGGGGGGGGTCTAGAATGAGGTAGTTTTGAATGCAGGCCCCCTGCTATCGTGGCACCCTCTCATAATGTCAGGCCCCCTCTTGCCTAAAGCCACTTACCACCTTCGTTACCACCTTCACCTCCCTCTGCCATCTATCCTCCACTCCATCTCTCACCTCCACCCATCGCATCCTTCCTGGCAGATGGTATCATCCCATCCGTTGTTGCAGCCTTACATCTACCCCCACATCATCGCCCCACGCCACTGCACACATGTACCTCCATGTTCCATGCCACTCCCACTTGTGTCTGGTCCCCCGCTCCCTCACCAGTCGCATTTCATTCACCTCATCACCTTCCCGTGACACATCACTTTTTCATTCGATGTCCTAGCCTCTTCGTTTTCATCCACATGGCCTCCCCCCATCTCATTCTCGCACCATGCATGTCAAATCATCGTTTTCTGTCCACCGCCCATTCACCATCTTACGTCATGTGCCCTATGTTATCTTCGCCCCTGTCAGATCCTCATCCATGACTGCAGATGGGGCCTCCTCGCAACATTCCAGCAAAGAAACAACAACCAAGGAGAGGTCGTCGCATCGTTCAAGCGCAGAGTTGAACAAGAGCCTCTTAAATCCCGATGAATCAGTTAATGCAAATGTGGAAGGTGGGTGAGACATCGTCTCCTTCCATAAATAGAAATACATAAAGGGACAAAGCACATAGGTGACTGTCAGTCCTTTCTGACATAGATCGGGTTCGAAATAAGACTACATGGGCAGTCTACCCAACGTCTGCATGTGCATCCTGACAAGAGAAGTTGAGAAATGTAAAGCCTTGAATGTATGACTTGATCGCGTCTCAGACATTTGGAGCCAGTCTGAGTATATGTAGGCATTTTTTCCATTTTTGTGGGTATCGTTGGTAGAGCTATGCTCCCTATTGTAAAGTTTTGATGAAGCATTGGCTTCCTTGGTTATGCATATGTATGTGAAACTTCTTGTTTAATGAAAATCAGCTTTCTTACCACATCTTGTTTCCATCTAATACTAGAATATTTCATTATTGATGATTCACATGAATTGTGGTGACTATGTTATGATAAATACTTTATGATAACGTTGTTATGATTTCTTTTATTGTTCTTGTAATTTGAATACAAGAAGTTCTTATGTTTAAGTTCTTCCTCTTTCGACTGTTGGAAGCTGGATTCCTATAGCAGAACTTTACATTTTCTCACCGAAGTCTTCCTCCTACTCACCCTTACTACAACTTACTGTCTGAAGTTAAATTAAGACTTCACCTGTCTACGCATATCCCGGTCCAGGATTTTGAGTTAAAACAATATTGTGTCGAGTCTATTCTCTTTCGATCACCCTTTATAAACAAATTGTGACATATAAACTGATGGGTATCAGTCTTAATCCTGCTGCAATCTAGGGGTGAGTTCTGGTGCTAACATTATTGGCACCGTTGCCGGGTATGAAGTTGAAGATTTTCTCTGGGATTGAACGGCATTGAGCCTTTGATTCTGAGGGTGCATCAAGCATCAAATCCCTACAAGATTGCTACTGTGCACCTGGCGACTCCATTGTGACAACTCCACTGTGGCAAACCTGTTGTTTCAGTTGTGGCTTCGAGAGGTATACACACGCAATCTCACCCACAGCTACCTCTAGTTACACCTGAAGCAGATCAAGAGAAAAATATCAGAAAGGGAAAGGCCCTCCAAGAAGGAGCTTCGGCTGTTGAACCAGGTATTTCCGATAGTTCTCATGACCCTCTTTTAGAAACTCCAGTAGTTGCTTCTCAGTTTCCTATCAAACCTCTTGTTGGAGTTTCTTGTTTGCTGAATTTTGGGAGTGTTCATGTTGAGTTTTTTCCTCCTGATCTTGGATTAGAAGGAGAGAGCTTTGTCACTCCTATTTCTCTGGACGTTGCAGCCTAATCTAGACCCAGGAATCCGGAAGACTTTCCTACCCCAAGTTTTGCAACCCCTCCTCCTATTACTATTCCTACTGTTGTACCGCACCAACCTCTGCTCCTTTGAGCCCTGTAGATTTTTCTATGAATCCTCCACTATTTCCCTTTCCACCTGGAAGCGCAGTTCCAGTCTCCCCTATTCGAACTCCTTCCCCTCCTAGTTCTCCTCCACCAAACATTCCTATGGCAGGAGAAAACCCCCACATGACCAGGATGGAGGCCATAATAGTTGCTAGATATGCTCCCCTTGTGTTTCCCCAGCCTCTCAATGCCCTTCCAGCAGATGGCTACCTCAAGCAGTTTCCGAAGTTTACAGGCGAGGGAGACATAATTGCAAAAGAACACCTTGAATCCTTTTACAGTTTTACAGATCATCATTTCATCATGCATGCAGACGTATGGATGAGGATTTTTGTGCATAGCCTTGAAGGTGAGGCTAGGAAGTGGTTTAGGTCCCTTCCTCCTGGATCTATCAATGGGATAGAGGCTTTGTATAATGCCTTCTTGAAACAGTGGGGAGATAAGAAAGACTTCATGTATTACATGACAGAGTTTGGGTCTTTGAAGAGAAAGGAAGGCGAGTATGTCTCTGATTTCTCCAAGAGATTCAATAAGATGTACCATAAGATCCCTGCTTAGATAAAGCCCTCAGAAGCTTCAGCTAAAATCACTTATGTCATCGCTTTTGAACCTGATTTCTGCCTTTTGTTGAGGGAAATACAAGCCACTTCCCTGGCTCACATTCAGGATGCGGCTATAGAAGTTGAGTCGAATATATTGGTTGTTGATCAACTCAAAAATAAAACCGATAAAGACATACCCAGAGGGAGAGTTGAAGCCTCCACATCCAGTTCCTTTTCCCTTCCCCCTCAGATGGATGAAGTGACTAAGGTGTTAAAATCGCTTTCGGCTAGGATGCAAAAGGTTGGAGTTAGAAGGGAAGCCCATGTACAAAAATCCCCAAAACACTGATAACAGAAGCTTTAGGAGGCCCAACAACAATGCTCCCCAAATTATGCCAAGGGAACAAAGAAGCAGAGATAGGGATGATCAAAGGATTCAAGCCCCTCTCCAAAATAACTTGGTCGATGATGAGGAAGGGGAAGAAGAAGAACTAGACCCTGAAATTCACTGTATTGAAGACACCTCCCCTTTCCCCCATTTGACTCAATCTGCATATGAAGAATCCCTTATGAACAGTCAAATCAATGAACTGAGTAAGGGGAAGAATTCCAAAGACAGCAGTCCTAACACATACAATCTTAGGTCAAAGAAGAAAGAAGGGAAGTATGATATCCCTAATCATCCTCTCTTAGAAGAAAGGTTTGCTAAGCCTATGACTACCAAGGAAAAGAAAACTCATAATATTTGGAGGGAAATTCCTAAGCCTCCTTCCTCCTTTAGTTTGGAGCATGAAATTCAGAAAATCAAAATTCCTGTGCCCCTTTCAAAGCTAGTAAAACATGAAGGTTTCAAAAGTTCCCTCTCCAAACTGTTGTTGTCCGAGCCACCTCAGCTTTCCACAAACTCAGTAAATCTCCAAGATGAAAATTTGGTAGTCATCATAGGCCCCATGGTAGAAGACAAAGATGATTCATCACCTCCCTTCTACACATCCCTGAACATACAAGATAAGGTGTTGCATAATTGTTTGATGGATTCAGGGGCTTCCCATAACCTCATGCCCAAAACAGTCATGGAAGAATTGGGACTGGAAGTAACAAAGGCCTATCATGATTTGTACTCTTTTGATTCAAGGAGGGTACAATATCTTGGAGTCATCAAAGACCTGGTGGTGTCCCTATTTTAGTTTCCCATGAAGAGCGTGGTCATGGACATTGTGGTAGTTGATGTTCCTCCCAAGTTTTTCATGCTATTGTCAAGATCTTGGATTAAAAAACTCGGAGGAACATTATAGATGGACCTCACATATGCCACCATCCCAGACTTTGGAGGGGAGTAAAGAATATTGTACAGAGAAGATCAATTGGCCTATATGTCAGTGATGAGGCAGATCCCACCAATCATCCCATCTTTTCCCTTGACACTGATTTGGATCTAGCTTGTTGCAGCTCACCAAGACCCCTGAGCATCCCCTTCAAATCAGAGAGAAGCCAATTTCTTTTCATGGATCACGTCCCCCAACTACATTAGTGTGGAAAATTTTCTTTGATGGAGCTTCTTCTAAAGATGGAGCAAGCGCTGGAATAATTCTAGTGTCCCCTACTCAAGAAACCACATCTCTGTCATACAAATTAGAGTTTGAAGCTACCAACTATGTGGCAGAGTATGAAGCTCTTGTTTTGGGTTTGAGGGCTGCAACGAACATGGGGATTAAAGAAATATCTTGTTTGGTGATGCCGAGTTAATCATCCAGCAGGTCAGAAGCATCTATCAGTCCAAACACCCTCAACTTAGAAACTACAGGAATGAAGTATGGGACCTCATTGACAGTTCTTTCCTAGCTTTCAACATATCATTTATTCCAAGAGGAGAAAACATTGTGGATGATTCTCTGGCTATTTCAGCAAGAAATTTCAAAGTCCCTCTACCTCCCAAGATCAGGTATGATATAGAAGTAAAATACAGACCCTCTGTACCTGACAATGTTAAGCATTGGAAGGTATTCGAGGATGATCTAGAAATTAGAAAATTCCTTGAGTCTATTGATGAGTTTTATGCATTGCACATTGATCAAGATCACGATCCCGAAGGTGATCCTCATCCTGAGGCATTTTTAAATAAGATTGTTGATCATCGTATTGTTCAGCTGCCTAGCAATCACATTCCAAAGGGACTGGTTCCTTTGGAGAGGCTTTTTTATAGAAATGATGTGGCGGTAAAGGGTAAAGTCTCAGATGATAATGTTGATGTAACAGAATGCAAAATTGGCAGAGAGGAGGATCCTAAGTTTGTCCAGTTGTCAAGCAGCCTGTCAAAAAAACAAAGGGTCGAGTATACTGAGTTATTAAGGGAATTTGTTGAGGTGTTTGCATGGACCTATGAAGACCTCAAGACATATGACACATCTGCCATTGAGCACAAGATCCCACTAAAAGAGGAGGCTAATCCATTCAGGCAGAAGCTAAGACAGATTAATCCTATGTTGTTGCCTATCATGGAGAGAGAGGTGAAGAAGTTGTTAGATGCCCAAATCATTGTCCCCTTAAGATACTCTGAATGGGTGGCCAACCTGGTCCCAGTAAGGAAGAAGAGTGAATAAATCAGACTCTGTGTTGATTTTAGAAATCTAAATAGGAGCTCAAAGAAGGACAATTACTCTCTACCAAAGATGGAACATATATTGCAAAGGGTAACAAGGGCCTCTAGGATTTCAATGATTGATGGTTTTTCTGGCTACAATCAGATCTATGTTCTTCCTGAGGACAGGGAGAAAACAGCCTTCACCATTCCTTGGGGTACATTCATGTATTCCAAAATGCCCTTCGGATTAATGAATGCAGGGGCAACGTTTCAGCGAGCCATGGACATAGCCTTCATTGGGGAGAAAGATCAGTTTGTGGTGATCTATCTGGATGACATCACAGTCTTCTCCAGATCTGATAAAGAGCAGTGTTGTCATCTGAGGAAAGTTTTCTTGAAATGTAGAAAGTTTGGTCTCTCCCTCAATCCCAAGAAGTCTCTATTTTCTATGAAGGAGGGAAAATTGCTAGGTCACATAGTATCAGCTGAGGGAGTCAGGATTGATCCCAGCAGAGTTGAAGCAATCCAAACCTTGTCATTCCTGAGATCCAAAAAAGAGGTCCAGTCTTTCCTGGGAAAAATTAATTTTCTGAGAAGGTTTGTTTCAAACTTTGCTGAATTAGTAAAGCATATCACATCCATGCTCAGAAAGGGAAATGAAGTAAAGTGGACTTCCGAACCCAGGGAATCCTTCAACCAAATCAAAAAGGCACTGATTGAAGCACCTGTGCTTAGCAGTCCTGATTATTCCAAGGATTTCTTGATATTTTCTTTTGCTTCTTTTGATACAGTGGTCGATGTCCTACTACAGAAAAATGATGAAGGGTTGGAGCAGCCTATTTCCTTTTTTAGCAGAGCATTAAGGGATGCAGAGGCCAAATATGGCATCATGGAGAAACAAGTCTATGCCCTAGTAAAAGATCTCAAAGAAGTTAGAATCTATGTTCTACACTCAAAGTTCATTGTATATGTTCCTTCGGCTTCTATGAAGGACATTTTTATCCAGCCTAACATAGACGGGAGAAGGAGCAAGTGGATTGCCAAAACCCTTGAGTTTGATCTTGAAATAAAACCCACCAAGCTCATTAAAGGCCAAGGTTTAGCCAAGCTCGTGGTTGAATCCAACTGTAAGGCTTTGGGGGTAAATTTCATCCACACTTGTTCAGAAAGTCAGTAGGTCGAGTTGTCTGATACAAGCTCTCAGAACAGTCTCATCTTGGCAGAATGCACCTGGTATGGAAACATTATATATTTTCTGCAAGAGTTAAGACCCCCTGATGGAATGGGAAAAAGCAAGGCAAGATCTTTAAAGCTCAAAGAAATCATATATTGCCTTATTGACCGGGTCTTATATTGGAAAGACCCTCTAGGAGTGCTTCTGAGATGTCTCAACCATAGGAGGCCCAAAGAGTCATGTTTGATTTCCATAGCAGCCTATGTGGGGGACATCATTTCTGGAATACCACAGCCTACAAAATTCTCAGGGCTGGTTACTACTGGCCCACCTTATTCGCTGATGTATGCAAAGAAGTCAGATCATGCATCAAATGTCAAAAATTCTCAGGGAAGAAGTAGCTCAAATCCTTGCCATTAAAGCATGTAGTAGCTTCAAGACCCTTTCAACAATGGGGGTTGGACTTCACTGGAGAAATACATCCTACCTCTAATGGACAACACAGGTGGATCTTGATTGCCACTAATTACTTCACCAAGTGGATAGAATTTATCCCTCCCAGGAATGATTCTCACAAGGTAATCATTGGATTTCTCGAAGACATCATCACAAGGTTTGGCTGTCCTAGCAAAATTGTCACTGATAATGTTGCATCTTTCAAGTTTGAGCCTCTGGTCAGGTTTTGTGAGCAGTTTAGGATTTCACTAATTCACTCCACTCCCTATTACCCTCAAGGCAATGGACTGGCAAAGTATTCCAACAAAATCTTAATCAAGCTCATTAAAATATTGCTAGAAGAAAATAAGAAAGCCTAGGATTCAAAGCTCAAATTCTCTCTTTGGGTTGATCGAGTGACAGCGAAAAGGTCCCTGGGAACCTCCCCTTTTCAACTTGTTTATGGGACAAAATTTGTATTTCCCACCCAGCTGGCTTTGCCTGTAGCAAAATTATTTCAAGAATATGAAAGAGGGCCTGACAATATGGTCAAAATAATTCATGAGCTAGTGGAAGTGCAGCAAACAAGAGAGCAGGTAATGGACAGAGTCCACGATCATCAGTAGAGGATCAAGAAGACCTTTGACAGAAAGTTCAGGAAAAAGGGATTCGAGCTGGGAGATTTGGTGCTTAAGTGGGATGCACCTAGGCAGGATAGAAGCAAACACAGCAAGTTTGAAGCCCTCTGGATTGGGCCCTTCAAAATCTTTGAAGTATTTTCAAACAACACCTACAGGTTGTAGGATTTGGAGGGCGAAGAAGTTTTCAATGGCCTAGTGAATGGGCATTTCCTGAAGAAATATTTTGTTTGAGCCATAAGTGGCTCTTCAATTTATTGTGAATATTGTTTTCTTGTTTGTTTACGGCTTAATAAATGACTACATAGCCCAACAGCAAGGCACTGAAGCTGCAGAAGAGTTCTCGACATCTCACAGGGAGCAAGCCATACCCCATGGAGCCTAATGTTATCACATAATCATGTATGAAGGGTGTTTTTCATTTGGAAAAGGCACCAGGGCAAAAAATTGGCGAGAATACGGGTCAAAACCCACTTTCCTAAGTCTGGAGGTCCGAGCACATGATACTAAGGAGCAGGCAGATCTGGGCGACCAGGAATTACGCGCTCATATCTGTGGTCGAGGATCAATTCTGGACCCCCTTCGTCATTCTACCTTTAATGAGGGGGGGGGGTCTGGAATGAGCAGTACGGGGTGCCCAGATCTGGGCGACTAAGATCCGCGTGCCCAGATATACAGTGCAGGTTTCATTCTGGACCCCCCTTGTTTTTCTGCCTTTAATGAGGGGGGGGTGGGGTCTAGAATGAGGTGGTTTTGAATGCGGGCCCCCTGCTATAGTGGCGCCCTCTCGTGATGTCATAACCCCTCTCACCTAAAGCCTCTTACCACCTCCATTACCACCTTCACCTCCCTCTTACATTTTTCCTCCACTTTGTCTCTCACCTTTGCCCATCGCATTCTCCCTGGCAGATGGTCTCATCCTGTCCACTGCCACAGCCTTACATTTTCCCCTACATAATCGCCCCACGCAACTACACACCTGTACCTCCCTGTTCCACGCCACTCCCACTTGTGTCTGGTCCCCCGCTCCCTCACCAGTGGCATTCTGGTCGCCTCGTCACCTTCCTATGACACATCACCTTGTCATCCGATGTTCTAGCCTTTGTATTTCCATCCACATGGCCTCCCCCCATCTCATTCTCGCACCATGCATGTCAAATCGTCACTGCCTGTCCGCCGCCCATTCACCATCTTACGCCATGTTCCCTGTGTTATCTTCTCCCCCATCAGATCCTCATCCACAACCACAGACTGAGCCTCATCGCAACAGTCCAACGAAGAAGCAACAACCAAGGAGAGGCCACCGCGTCTTTCAAGCGCAGACTTGACCAGGAGCCTCTCAGATCTTGATGAATCAGTTAATGAAAATGTGGAAGGTGGGTGAGACATCGTATCCTTCCATAAATATAAGTCCAAAAAGGGACAAAGTGCAAAGGTGACTATTAGTCCTATCTGACAAAGATCGTGTCCGACAGAATATTGCATGGACGGTTTTCCCAATGTCTGCATGCGCATCCTAACAAGAGAAGTTGAGAAACGTAAAGCCTTGAATGTATGACTTGATCACGTCTCATACAGTAAGAGCCAGTCTAAGTATATGTAGGAATTTTTTCCATTTTTGTGGGCATCGTTGGTAGAGCTATGCTCCCTATTGTAAAGTTTTTATGAAGCACAGGCTTCCCTGGTTATGCATATGTATGTGAAACTTCTTGTTTAATGACAGACAGCTTTCTTACCCCATCTTGTTTCCATCTAATACATGAAGAGTTCATTATTGATGATTCACATGAATCGTGGTGACTGTGTATGATAAATACTTTATGATAATGCTGTTATGTTTTCTTTTAGTGTTCTTGTAATTTGAATACAAGAAGTTCTTGTGTTTAAGTTCTTCCTCTTTGGACTGTTGGAAGCTAGATGCCTATAGCAGACCTTTACATTTTCTCACCGAAGTCTTCCTCCTACTCACCCTTACTACAACTTACTATCTGAAGTTAAATTAATACTTCACCTGTCTACGCATAGCATGGTCCAGTATTCTTTGTTAAAACGATATTTTGCTAAGTCTTTCTCTTTCGATCACCCTTTATAAACAAATCGTGACATATAAACTGATGGGTATCAGGCTTATTCCTGCTGCAATCCAGGGGTGACTTATGGTGCTAACATCAGGTATGAGGATAGGTTGGAGGGGATCTCCAACTACCTGCAGTGGAAGGTAAGGATTGCATATGTTCTCAGGGAGAACAAGTTGTGGGCGTTTGTGAGTACCATAGTGACAGTATCTTCATCATATCCCATTTCCCTATACCTCCATGAGGTGAAGGAAGCAAGGGCACAGAGGATAATCTTAGATGGAGTAAGAGACCACCTAATCCCATATTTGACTGAGAAGCTGACATCCAAGGAGATGTCAAATGCATTGATAAAATTGTATGAGAACAAGAATGAGAACAGGAAAATGTCCACGAGGGATAAGCTCCACAACACTAGGAAGGCCAAGGGAGAGAGTGTGGCCTTTAATATCACTAGGATTAGGCAAGTGAAGGATGAGTTAGCAGCTATAGAGGAGATTATTCCATACTAAAAGCTGGTGCGCATAGCCCTCAAGGGATTCACCAAATAATGGGATGTTTTCGTGAAGTGTGTGGTGGAGAGAGAGAAGCTCCCAAATTGGATCAAACTATTGGATAAATTTACTCAAGAGGAGATCCGGGAGGGTTCTCAAAGTAGAGATCAGGATAAGGATGAGGGTGGTGACGACTAGCAGAATGTTGCTCTTATGGCAAAGATGAGAATAAGGACATGAGAAAAGTGAAATGCTTTGCATGTCACAAGATTGGACACTATGCTAGTCAATGTTCGAACAACAGGAAGAAGAAGCATGAGCCAGAGGTATCAACATTAGTTGAGGTTGTTGAGTTCACTAATAATTTCAAGAGGGAATTTTCTCTTATGAATAGCCTTTCAAGCAGTGGTAATGCAAAGTTTGGGGACATTTTGATTCAGGTGGATATTGGTGGCCACCCACCTATTCCAACTAGCTCATCTTGACAGTTTTTAGTTCAACATGTTTCTCTATAATGATGACATTTCTTTGTAATTGTGGGTTCTGCACTTTCGGGGCTATCCTGAAGCCCTACACAACATCCAAGTGGATATTGGTGCCTGCCCACCTATTCCAACTGGATTATTTTGGAAGTTTTTGTATCAGTACATCTTTTTGTACTTCCAAGGCCGTTTTGGGGCCTTAAATAGTGTTTTTTTGGCTTGCCACAATCAAAATGTAGACAGAGTTAGAGTTTGGCATAATGATGTGTATTTCTCAAAAGGACCTTTCCAACGGGCTATCACATGCCTAAAACGAAGGTCGTATGAAAAAATTACGACCCTAGGAAGTTGAGGTACCAACTTACCCATCAGGTCCCACATAACTTTTGGTGTTTCATCTCCTAGGGTTATGTTTTTGGGTGTCTAGGGTCTTGGCATTCATGAGTAATGCTAAAAAGGCCTCTGAAACCTCATTGCAATCATTCTACTCAAACAGATGTGCATAGACGCCACATCTCTTCTCAGAGATAACTACCACCATTCAAGCAAGTTGTTTCAGTTCTGCAGTTTTACAGTTTCAGCCTATTTTATTTATTCAATAGANTATGTTATGGTATTCAATTTGTTATTCATTTTGTTCCACTCATAAATCCAGATCACATTGGAGTGTGGTTTTTGGAGAGTGGTGCATCTCGGCGTATGATAGGAATAAGGTCCTTGTTCCTCGACTTTCAGAGATAGACTCTGACCACTATGTGGGTTATGGGGCTAGCACTAAACATGCTGTGAAAGGGGTTGGATGCGAGAGATTCCAACTGGAATCAGGAGGTTTTATGGAGTTGGCCAAAGTGTTGTTTGTTCCAGAGATGCTAGTAAATTTACTCTCAGTTCCATCTTTCAAGGTTGATGGATGTGGAAGTGTGTTCTTCTGTGGATTGGTGTTTCTATATCCAAAGGGAGCTACTCCTAACACAACAATATTGCTTGGTGTCCAGCGTGAGAGGTTATATAGGTTGTTGGGACAACCTGTGGTTGTATCCAATGGATTATTGGATTCAAAATCTGTGTCAGTGTTTGAGAGTGAGCGGGTTGATCGGAAGAGTGAGTTGATACCGGGGACTCGGGCATCTTCCAGTACTCTTATAGGACTTAGCTGGTACGATATGACATCATTGGATGCTCAGAGGAGTGAGGAGACTCCTAGGAGCATGTATTTGATTGTCAGGTCTCTAGATCAGAGTTCAAACAGGTAGCAGAAGTGGCTTCTAGTTCAGAGGGAGCATTGAGGCTTCTAGTTCAGAGGGAGCAACAGATGAGATGATAGGGTTGGAGGAATATTCTAGTGGAGGTTCCAGAAGCACCTCCCTTGCTAAGAGGGAGTGTTATTTTTTTTTTTAGCTCAGAGGTACTTCTACATTGGCGGTGCCCAGCATGAAAAAATGACGAGCAAATGTCTCTCTTAAGTGACTTTATAAAGTGACTTTATATTTAGTGATTTTATAAAGTGCAGTTGAGGTATTTTAACATTTAATGGGTAAAATTGACTTTATGAAGTTTGGGTCACTTTAGTGATTTAAGTGAACTCAATGGAAGATTAATTCAAAAACGTTGATCTCAAGAGGGAAAGACCTAATCTTGACTAACTATCTCTTTGGAGATCTAGGGTTAGGGAAGTTACTCATTAATGAGTGAATAAATGTAACATTTGAGGGAGATGGGGTGCACTTTTCATGGAGAGGTTGAGAGGAATGTGAAGAGGCACACTTTCCAAGAGAGTTTGAGTTGAAAGGAAAGAGAGTAGCAACAAATAAGGATTGGCATGCATCCCAAGGAGAGGATTGGAACACATCCCAAGGATATTTGCAACTGCATTTAATATCAGTACTATATGGATTTCAAAGCAAGTCGTACAACAGAGAAAATGCATAGAAATCGAGGCTGATCTCTTGCACATATTTTGAGGTGCATTTATGACTGGGTAAATCCGTACAGGTTCGTACTGTTGGTATGGTATCTTTTCATAGAAATTGAGGAATATTTTGTTGTTAGGGAGGCCGTACTGTTCAGGGCGTACAACTGAAATCTGGCACATATTTCAAGGCAGAAGTCTGGTCTAATTTTTTGAGGTCTTTGGCACATTTTTCAAGGTGGACTATAGGTACAAGTTGCGAGATAAGTATTGTGCATTGATTGTTGTAATATTGTTGTAACTCTCCTTGGTTGGTTTTCCCTTCGTGGTTTTTCTAGGGGCATTGCCTAGAAATCTAGTGTCAAATGTGTATTTTTTCAGTTGTTCATTGTTATTTCTTCTACTATAATTTTCAGTTTGCTTAGTCAATGAATTTCTACTCATAAAGTACAGTAGAATGTTGTTAAGTTTATTACATTACTGTTGAAGTTATTGGAAGTTGAAAACTGAGTTTGACCAAGTGATTGTTTAGTTATTTCAACACCTTAAACCTTTCTATATTTCACAACATATATTCATTTTCTTTCTATTTTCTATTGTTTCTTAAAAAAATATGACTTCTTTTCAGAAAGAACCAAAAAAAAAAAATTATGAAACTAGAACTAAAGTGCCAAGAAATTTGCATGGGATTAATGTAACAATTTCTATTTTTTTAAGGATAATAATGACATTGGCAAGAGTAATTAAATAGTGGAGAAAGAAACATGGTTGTAATTTTGAACCTTGAAGATGATATTTAATATTTCAACTATGCAAAAAAAATAATATAGTTGAATAACTAACCAACAACTGGTTTTGAATTCATCTTATTTATAAATATGGTTGAACAGTAAAGTAGTTGACAATTTTCATTTTGTTTTATTTGAAAATAAGGTTGAACGAGCAACTAATACTTTCAATTTAGCTTCTATTTGTGAATATGGTTGAAAAATGAAATGTTTGTAGTCCAACTGAATGTTTCAACTATCCTATTTTCTAATATGTACATATGTTTAATGTATGCAGTAAATCTAATGTCGAGGCTCATTGTATACATTTGAGCATTATCTACAAGTTGTCGTTCCATATTTTCCCTATTATCTAACAAGATATCATAACCATATATCCTATATCTTTGAAGCCTTTCCTTTAGTGCATATATTCATTTGATTTGTGTAACAAAGGACATTCGATCATTTGATGTATTTCCATGTCATGTAGACAACTTATCTTTGTGTTGTTTTTTTATTGATAATTTATCTTTGTCATGGTGCTTTTGAATATTAAAATACTCACTAGGCTCAGTTTTCCATCATTGGTATTGTTTGAGGAGTTGCAATCTAAAAGTTATTCATAAATTATAGAACTTCATGTAAGTTTTAAGTACCTTTTAAGTTTTCAACAACAATGGTTAAGTTCAAGGCTTTCATATAAACAATGTGTATCTTTAGGAAAAGTTATGATATTGTAATGAAAATAAGAACCAAACCAACATCATGTTACTTTTCATCAATTCTTTACAAGAACGTGCATTATAAAAACATATAGCAACATTTAAGTTTTATAAACATATAGCAACATTTAAGTTTTATATGTAATTCAATCGTACAATACTTCCTAAACATTTTGGTCTCATGCCTTTCAAGTAAGCATTATAATCTTTATGACTTCTAAACCCTTTTCCAATCTTTCATCACATTCAACAAAATTTGACACAATGACATTACCACTTCATGGCTCTTGTTTACCCTAAGAACTTGTTATCGATAAAGATGACTATGGTTACTATCACTAAATGCAAAGAAAAATCTTATATGTGGTCAAAGTTTAAAAAATATTACAAACAAGAAACAATATAATTAGAAATCAAATTGAAGTTATAAAATGTTTATTAAATATTTTTAATTGGATTTTTATTCTTTAAGACTTTAAATATGCCTAATTAATTAAAGGTTAATAAAATAAATTAATTAATAAGAATATTAATATTAAACTATATTATTTATATTAAAGACATTTACAATCTTATTATAATTTTTGCATTTTATTTTATTAGTTTTATATAAGATGTTTACAATCTTATTAGAATTTTCACATTTGGAGTTTTTCAAACTATTTTTCATATGATTTTTGAACTCTACAAAGTGGGTAAGTGATTTTGTCTATCCTTTTAGGGATAACATGATCGTGTTTTTTTTTAAGAAGACTTTGTGAAGAAACAATAGTTGATCTCTTTAGGATTGTTTTTTGAAAAAAAAAAGATAAGATGAATCAGCCTTGTAAAAAAATAATAAAAGATATCTCTAATAATGCATTTTGAAAATTAAAAAAATGAATCTCCGTACTCTTATACATACATCATTAATTTTGAAAATAATGTGCAATAACATTTTCTTGTATGGAATAAATTGATCCCTTGGCATGGCCATAAAGTTGGGCATAAAAAACCTTCATATAAAGACATATTCTAACTATAAGAACTTGTATCCACTGTGCTTTCACATAAATATTTATTAAAGAAGGTATTAGCCACATCAAGGAAGTTTTAGATTTGGCTTTAAAGATTTCTTAGCCATGTATTGTTTTCTCTAATTATTTTTTAGGAGGGGCTTTGTTAACTTGCCCACTATAGTTTCACATATATCTTTATAAAGAAGGTATTAGCCAAATCAAGGAAGCTTTAGATTTGACTTTAAAGATTTCTTAACCTCTTATTGTTTTTTCTGATTATGCTTGTGGAGGGGCTTTGTTAACTTGCACAATATCTTCTTATCACCTTGAATCATATTGGGTGTTTTTGGTACATGTTGATTATCTTTAAACATTTTTTTAAAATATCC
>SNQJ01S0022391.1:11318-42464 GCA_010110895.2 Picea sitchensis | reverse complement strand
CACCCCTTCCCTCCTCCTCGTCCGACTCCCCACTTCGCTTTTCCTACAACAAGTTCATTGATCGGGAAGTGATCTTAGCTTCACTGCGCGAACTCACCAGAGGACAGGAGGACATCAAGTCTGCACTTCAGGACTTGCAGAAGAAGGATGTTGATCGTTGAAGCAGGGTGGACATTCTGATGTCCTTTCTACAGGACCTCCGGCAAGCAATTGCAGATCGAGACAGGGGGAAAATGAAGAAGACTCAGGCCTTTGTGGGACCAAGGCTCGGTCTAGGTTTCTAATGTTCTCTTGTTTCAGGTTTTACCTCTTGTTTTTTTCTAGCCAGCTCTGTTTAGGTTACAAACAGTCTGCTCTGTTTAGTTTACTTCTTAGCATTTCTCCCTGCGTGGCACTGTAGTTTTTGCATGTCATACTCTGTTTTATTTTGGACAAGTGGCACTCTTTTTTTTTTTTACAAGTGACAACGGTGGTTTCCCAGATAGACATTGTTGCCACGCATAATAGACAGCTTGTAACTTTTTCAAAAATGCCCTAATACAATTACTAATTTACTAAAAAAAAACAAGTACAAACAGATATTTATTTTCATCCATATTTAATTCACTTATCGATAATAAGATCCATAAGTTTGATAATTAAAAAAAAAAACTCCTTAAAAACGAGACCAAAAAAATCTTTTGAAATATTATACGAGACCAAAAAAATCTTTTGAAATATTAATATAATATGACTACAATTATTATTTTTTAATATTTTCTTTGTCTCGGTATATTATATAGCTTCTATGTGTAATGTTCTCTCATCTTCAATGGACTATTTCCTTAAGGAACATTAATATAGGAGTATCCCTTCTCATGCATGTAATTTTAATTTTATGGTAGATATGAAAGATTTATAATAATTTTTAGTTTAAATTTTGAGACGTGAGTATGTATATTGTTTTAGGTGTGTATATTAATGTAGAGGCTTGTTATTTTTGAATTGTTGAAATAAAGGTAATTTTGTTTTCACATGGAATGATGGCTTATGATGAAAATCGCTTATGGATCCTTAACATGGTTTTAATGTGCAATTTATGGATGATTGTGTGTATTTTCTAAAAATGGTAAAACAATGTTAGAACATAATTTTGTAAATAAATTGTGTGCAATTAGAAATGAATGCAAGAAATATAAGGCATGGGTTTTTGTGCTCAACGTATTTGAGTATATTTGTACAACAAAAATATATTTGAGTATTATTTCACAATTATTATTTTTAAGATTTGAGTATTTTTGCACAATAAAGATATATTTAAGTATTATTGCACAATTATTATTTTTAAGATTCAAATTGAAAATCTGAAAACACAAAAAGGTGAGAAAATGAAAAACACACACTTTCTAACTTGAATCACTCAATTTGAAGATGAAATGAAACCTAAGTGTGCATTTTCATGAATTTCAATACTCTAAAATATGGGTTTTATTTTCAACATGATAATAAATAAGTTTCACTTTCTAACAAGGACACATTTGTAAAAGTTTTTGCATGCATTTTTTGAGCCCTCTCATGCATTTTTATACCATGTTTTAACAAACTTCCAACTTTAAGTAATTAATGAAAATTCAATATTGTTGCATACATTATAGGCACATGAGAAACCTTGTGATGACTATTTTGAGTGTTTCATGTGACCATGGAAATTTCATTCATAAATGGAGTACATTTAATGAGACATTTTTCATAAAATTGAAATAAATTGTAATGTAGTGAAATATTCTTTATCTTTGGTGAATTTTTAAAAGCACTTGGAATATGAAGTGTTGAATTTGAATAATTGGATAATTGAAAGACCTCACTGTAAATAACAAAAATGAAAATCTAGTTGGTTTTTTAACTAGATATAGACAAAAATAAAAATAAAATAAAGAACAAGAAAAAATGTTAACATCCAATCATTAAAGTGAACTCTAAATTATGAATGAAAAACAAACAAGCACAAAGCAATTGATTCAACACTATTATCTAACATTCAAACACAAATAATAGTGGGAAAAACATAATGATGTATTAACTTTAAGTGACAATGTTCATGGAAACTAAACATAACACATGTAGAGAGGCCTTCTTGTAGCAAGTATGATCAAGCTCCAAATTAGGGAGATGAAAATAGCGCGCTTTTTATACGAATGGTTAGTGGTAGAAACTAACTACAAGGAAATAAGCTCTCATTGGTGAAGAATGAATAATGGATCAAATATTTCTAATGAAATTTTGGCAATGTAACATTGCTCTTCTTTCCTCTATGTAAAATGCAACATATGACTTTTATGTATAGGTAAATAGTGTAGCCCTCCTTTGGAGATAGTTTTCATGTGAATTTTCTCTATGTATTAATGAAAATTCATTAGTTTAGTGGACATCATGGAAGTCTAAATCGGCGATACTAATGAATACAAGGTTTTGACAAGGTCCACACGTATCCACTATGTTTCCTAAACAATTGTGCACACACACATTTATGAACCACAAATGACCATTTTTTGCATTAAGAAGGGTCACACTGAAATAGAGGGATTTCATACGTGTTGCACATCAGAAAAAGGATGATAATCTACTTGGCTAAATGAGGTACCATAAGGTCAGATGATGATAAAGTGAAGTGCATAAAGTGGATTATGACTATAATATTGATGTATTTGGAGAAAACTACTTAAATTGTATAAGTGAGAAAAAATTAGGTTGATAACATTATTAGAAAAGATAGATGCTAGAATAAATCATTGGTGTTACATATTGTTGATGGGAGGAATATTGACACTAGTAAAGTTAGTTCTAGAAGCGATTTCGGTATTCGAGCATTCTCTGACATACATTCCAAATGGAATTCTGGAAAATATCATGAAGAAATGCTTCAAATTCTCATGGACAATGAAAAAATAAAAAGACAATGAAAGTACACCCTTAGTAAAGTGGCAGAACATAGCTAAGCCAAAAAGGAAGGGGGTTCGANCATACATTCCAAATGGAATTCTGGAAAATATCATGAAGAAATGCTTCAAATTCTCATGGACAATGAAAAAATAAAAAGACAATGAAAGTACACCCTTAGTAAAGTGGCAGAACATAGCTAAGCCAAAAAGGAAGGGGGTTCGAGTTTAAAGAATATCCACTTCTTTGTACAATCACTCATTTCTAAGAGTGTTGGGAGAGGAATAAAACATGAGGGGTTAACAATGGAAGCAAATAATTATGTATAAATATACGAGGCATGGTTCTTTAATGGATTGGATAAGGAATCCAAAGAAAACTACCAGTAATGTTTCGACCCACTAGAAGGAACTTGTTATTTCCTTTTCCTATGATTTCTAATTGGCTTGCTTCGAAGGTGGGAAATGGTGAGCAAGTCATAACTGGTGTAGATCCCTATATAGAGTGTAGTAATTTTCATAGATGTCTAGAGGGGTTGATAGATATTATTCAAGATCATAGTTTCTATATTCTTAACCATGTAGTAGATCTTGGGACAACAAGTATATAGCAGCAAGGTTGGATTAGTGCACAAAGGTTGGGGTTGGAAGGTGAAAGTGAGAAAATATGGAAAACTTATGTGGACAATGTTCATCAAAACCATGTCCACTTAAAGAGGAAGAAGACACCATAGTTTGGTCAAAAAATCAGTTTTTGGGAGAGTATACAATGTAGTTAGGATATCGAGCAATGTTTCAATTAAGGTACAAGAACCAAATTGGTGGTGGAAAGTGTTATGAAAGCTCAAGCATCAAAATAGACACATAATTTTATATTGATAGCCATCAAGAATATGTAAGTGATGTAGGAGGTTGAAAAATCAAAGTCAATAGGGGCCAAGAATATATATGTTATGCAAGGAAGATGATGAAACAATCTCCCATTTGCTTATAAAATGTTGTTATGAAATCCAAACCTAGACATATGCTAAGTACTTAAAATGGGTAAAAGATGGATGGGTAGGAGAAATTGTAGAAGAATATTTAAGGTCTTATCTTAACAAGAAAGAACTGGAGGAATTCAAGGCTCTTCCCTATATGATCATATGGGGCATTTGGTTGGCAAAAACTTCTCAAATATTTTAGGATAAACACACACCCACGTTTTAATGTTTCTCACAAGTTAGACTATTTATTAAAGCTATGAAATGCATGTAAAACAAAAGAGAATTAGACAAATAGAAGAGGCGGTAATTAATCAATACCAAGCATGGGTTTTTTTTTTATGGAGCTAGTTAATACTACCTAGAATTCAACAGTGCAAGTGGAATATTGTTTCTTTCGTATATTCATTCATGTAAAGTTTGAAGCGAGATTAGAAGGAGCAAAAAAAAGTAACATTTCTCCCCCCTAACCACCGAAGGTAGATCCAATTGATATTATGTTGAATTTATGGCTTTAAAATTTCTTTTAAAGTGTATTATGGACTAAAATGTTAAGCACATTCAGATCTTTGGACATTTCAATGTGATTATAAATGTGTTGAAAAGCACAAATCAATGATCAAATATCATGCTTAGGCATATGGGTGATCAGCTAAAAAAAAATAAGGTAAATTTTTTTGAAACCATTTTTTTACACATTTTTAGAGAGTTCAATAAGACAACAAATTCTTTTTCAAAGGAATCACAAGAAGTAACTAAAGGAACTTTGATCTTGGAAGAAATTGGAGAAGGTAATTTTGATATCTCTTTTCTTAGATTCCAAATATTATACTTTTGTTTCATGAAAGGTTTTCACGGATGATAGGTGATAATTATTACGGGGGTCTTTTTTAATATTTAGATTTATCATGAAGTAATTAAGATGATCATGCTATTTTTTAAACCAAGATTTTTTTTTTTTTAAGAGATTCAGAGTATTATATAGTAGTTTAAAATTCTTAGAGCAATATTTTGGACATTTGAAAAGAAGGTCAGGGGATATTTATATTGAATTTGATGAAGTATTTTAGATTTCTAATTAAGATGATCATATTATTTTTTAAACAACGACTTTTAGAGATTCAGGTTAGTTTAAAATTCTTATAGCAATATTTTGGACATTTGAACATTGAATATGATGAAGTATTTTAGATTTCTAATTAAGATGATTATATTATTTTTGAAACCAAGACTTTTTAGAGATTCAAGCTATCATATAATAGTTTAAAATTCTTAGAGCAATATTTTGGACATTTGAAAAGAAGGTCAGGGGCTATTTACATGGAATATGATGAACTATTTTAGATTTCCTACCATAGATTTTTATGCTTTTGGTATATATAAATGTATTAAGAACATATAAAATAAAAACCTATTATATTATTAATACATTATTCTATTGATACAAATGATGATCGTTTATTTGGAAAAATAAAATTCGATTAACAAATGGAAATATAACAATTTGTTTAAAAGAGGGAAAACAACAATCCCAAATCAAGTCACTTTTTTGATGTGCAATATAGATACAAATGTTGATTGTTTATTTGGAAAAATAAAATGCAATTAACAAATGGAAATATAACAATTTATTTAAAAGAGGGAAAACAACAATCCCAAATCAAGTCACTTCTTTGATGTGCATTATTGATACAAATTTTGATCGTTTATTTGGAAAAATAAAATCTGATTAACAAATGGAAATATAACAATTTGTTTAAAAGAGGGAAAACAACAATCCCAAATCAAGTCACTTCTTTGATGTGCATTTTTTTAGTGAGTGTACACTGTACTTTGGACAATCCTTTAGAATAGTAGATCTGGGCACTTGTTCAGTAGCATCGTATTGTGTCCTATAGAAGATAGAAAGGGCACATCACAATTCTTAATGAGGCATGTCATTATTGATTTATAGAGGTAGAGGGTGTATGCATGTGTGCACCTACTAGCTAGCCTTAGAGGAAGCATGTGCCACACTAGCTAATCTTATAGGCATGTGACGCCAATTAAAGATTCAATTTGGTTTTATTTTTAGAAGTCACGATAAAAAACAAAAATAAAAATTAATTTTAGTTTTTTTGGTAAATTCTTTTTTTTGAGTTTGACTCGCATGTAAACCTATTTTGTAAATCCTATTATGCCTTTATCAGATCTTTAAGAGAGAGCACAAAGGTATAGATTCATGCATTGAGTGTTGATTCTAACAACTAGGAGTTTAGAGGTATTTTCTTGTAGCAATTTTTTTCATGTTCATAATTAATAAAAGTAGTGATAGGTTTTGACAGTGGTCTATTGAATTCCATTTATTCTTTTCTACAACATATGTTTAAAGATTCTAGCATTTATTATAGAGTTTTTTTTTTTATAGGTTCTTAATTTTGTTGTTTTTAGTTTCTTGTAGGAATTGTATTCCAGTACACACTCTGCTCACCATGAGTTAGAAAATTTTTGCATGGTATCTAAGTAGTCTGTTGAAACCTTCTAGGAATACTTGAATGGATAGTAGCATTGCTACCTATGAGAGGGTGTTGTCGAGAGGTTTTAGAGGTGAGATGCTCATGATCCATGCTTGAGAAAAGCATAATGGACCTATGATTAGGTTTTTGTTTTGTTTGTTAGGTTGTTGATCTATTTGTTTTAGTAGAACATCCTAGTGTAGCAGTATGACTGCATTCAATTTCAAATATGAAGACATATTGGAAGGTCCCTCTAACTTCATCTTGTGGAACTATGAAGTAAATATGTTGTTGAAGGAGAAGGATTGGTGGGACTTTGTTGAGTAACAAGTTGTAAACCTTATTGATCATGTGTTGTTGGAAAATAATAAAAAGTAGATGGCCAAGGTCAAGTGAGTCATCTTAGACTCTATGAAGGATCATTTGATCTTTCTCATTTTTAGGAAGGCCATTGGAAAGAACATGTATGATTCTTTAGTTACTTTCTATTAGAGTGAGAGAATCAGTGGAAATATGTTGTTGAGGANTTTTTTTTTTATAGGTTCTTAATTTTGTTGTTTTTAGTTTCTTGTAGGAATTGTATTCCAGTACACACTCTGCTCACCATGAGTTAGAAAATTTTTGCATGGTATCTAAGTAGTCTGTTGAAACCTTCTAGGAATACTTGAATGGATAGTAGCATTGCTACCTATGAGAGGGTGTTGTCGAGAGGTTTTAGAGGTGAGATGCTCATGATCCATGCTTGAGAAAAGCATAATGGACCTATGATTAGGTTTTTGTTTTGTTTGTTAGGTTGTTGATCTATTTGTTTTAGTAGAACATCCTAGTGTAGCAGTATGACTGCATTCAATTTCAAATATGAAGACATATTGGAAGGTCCCTCTAACTTCATCTTGTGGAACTATGAAGTAAATATGTTGTTGAAGGAGAAGGATTGGTGGGACTTTGTTGAGTAACAAGTTGTAAACCTTATTGATCATGTGTTGTTGGAAAATAATAAAAAGTAGATGGCCAAGGTCAAGTGAGTCATCTTAGACTCTATGAAGGATCATTTGATCTTTCTCATTTTTAGGAAGGCCATTGGAAAGAACATGTATGATTCTTTAGTTACTTTCTATTAGAGTGAGAGAATCAGTGGAAATATGTTGTTGAGGAATACTCTTAGAGCCACACAGATGAGAAAGACAAATATTAGCATTACTAACTTAATGAATATTATTGAACTTTGTGATCAATGTGCAACAATTGGATAAGGGGTCAAGGGTGATGAGCTAGCGACCATAACATTAAATGGGTTTTCCTCTTCTTGGCAACCTTTTGTTCATGGGGTCTATACCCGAAAAAAACTTCCTACTTTTGAGAGGCTATGTGATTCGGATTTAGGAGCAGAACGAACTGATTAACAGACTGAATACAATAAACACAGAGATATGCAAAATAACACAAATATCCAATGAACAATATATTCTATTGAATAATAAAATAGGTTGAAACTATAAAACTGCAGAACTAAAACACTTGCTCAAATGGTGGGAGCTATCTCTGAGAAGAGATGTAGCTGCTACACGCATTCGTCTGGGCAGAATGGATTACAATGAGGCTCCAGAGGCCTTTTTGATATTACTCATGAATTCCAAAACCCTAGACATCCAAAAACCTAACCCTAGAAGGTGAAACGCCAAAATTCATGTGGGCCCTATGGGTAAGTTGGTGTAATTTGGTACCTCAACTTCCCAGGGTCATAACTTTTGCATACAACCTCTGTTTTAGGTGAGTGGTAGCCCATTGGAAAGGTATTTCAAAGAACTACACATTCCGTCATCAAACTCTAATTATGTCTATAGTTTGA
The DNA here is from genome assembly GCA_010110895.2 of Picea sitchensis. NCBI lineage: Eukaryota > Viridiplantae > Streptophyta > Pinopsida > Pinales > Pinaceae > Picea > Picea sitchensis. Next base: position 34,222 of record SNQJ01S0022391.1, on the reverse strand, counting down.
TTATGGCGAGCCAAAAAAACAATGTTTAGGGCCCCAAAATGGCCCTGGAAGTACAGCAAGATGTGTTGACATGAAAACATACAAAATAATCCAGTTGGATTAGGCGAGAGGCCGCCTGTATCCACCTGGAGGATGTGTGGGGCTTCAGACAGCTCCAGAAGTGTAGAACCCACAATTACAAAGCAATACAGAAGAACGTGTTGAACAAAAAATGGACACGAGGAACTAGTTGGAATAGGTGGGTGGCCACCAATATCCACCTAGATCAATCCTCCCCCCTTAGGAATCAATGGTCTCCATTACGTTGAGTTCCCCCATCAAGAAAGGAAACTTCTGTTGGATTTGGACCTGGGTGAGCCACTTGCCTTGGTGTAGGAGTTTCCCTGGCTTGACAACCCGATAAAGCTGGATCCTCTGTTGGTGAGTGCCCTTGACCTGTGTGTCCATTATCTGATCAGTGGTTGCTTGTTCCATGCATTTAGGGTTGAACTTTGTTTGTGTCAGTTGTTCTGCAATCTCGGAGGTGTCCAATAATGGTGTAAAATATGGTCGAAGGAGGTCCACATTGAATATTGGATGCAAGCCAAGGAAGGGTGGAGTGGTGAGCTCAAAAGAATTGCTACCCATAGCCTTGGTGATAGTGTAAGGCCCATAACGAATTGGGAGAAGCTTCCAATGAGACGCTCCTTCTGCAAATGTAACCAGACTTTGTCAACAACCTGAAACTAGTGTGGTACCCTATGTTGATCATGGTGTTGCTTGTACTTAGCATTGGATTTCTGCAAAATCTCCTCGACTTGTTGGTGGATGTGTTGAACCCACTCAATGAATCTAGTGGCTTTGTCGATCGTATATTAATCAGGGGAAAAGTTCGTTTGTGCGGTGGCAAGAGGAAGTGCAACATCAATGGGTCCCAAGGGTTGGAATCCCAGACCCACCTAAAATGGGCTATGGCCAGTGGAACAATGGAGAGCCCTGTTGTAACTATGTTGGACATATGGGAGACTCTCGTCCCATGTACATGGATGCTTAGAATTGTACATGCGCAGAATGTGCACAATCATCTGATTGATGACCTTTGTTTAGCCATCGGTTTGGGGGTGGAAAGCAGTGGATTTTGTGAGCTTGGTGTCCAACAGAGACCAAAGACTCGACCAAAATGTGTTGAGGAACCTGTTGTCTCAGTCGAAGATGATGGTCTGTGGTATCCCAAAGTGGACCCACACTCGTTTGAAGAAGAGTTTGGCAGTATATGCCGCTGTGACATTCTTCTTACAGGCAATGAGGATGACCATCTTCGAAAACTGATCAACAAACACAAACATGTAGTCATTTCCTTGTTTGGAGGATGGAAAACCAGACATGTAATCCATTGAGATGGACTCCCAAGGCTTCTCGAGAATAGGAAGATGAGTGTATAAACCTTGCTTCTTGATGGCTGGCTTGGAATTGGCATGGGCAGTGTAAGATCTGATATACTTGTTGACATCCTGTCGAAGTTTTGGCCAATAAAAATGTTTCTAAAGAACGGCCATAGTTTTCTCTACGCCAAAATGTCATGCCACCCTACTGTAGTGGGCTTCTCAAATCATCTTTGTACGCTCACTTATAGGAACACAAAGATGGCCCAGGTGGCACAAGAGTCTATCCTGAATGTGAAAATCGGTGATAGTTGCGCCTATACCCAAGAGTTGATAGGTGGTGGCGAAGTCTGGATCTTGTTGATAAAGTTGGGGCCATTCAGATGCTTCATGTCCACAGGAATGGAGCACAGTGGTGAGTGCAGCCACAGGAGACCGATTGAGGCAGTCAGCAACACGATTGGAGATACTTGTCTTATACTTTATGTTGAGATGGGATTGTTGCAGGTAGGTGGACCACTTCTGATGGCGGTCGTTCTACAATTTCCCATGTGTCTGTATGAACTAAAGAGGCTTGTGATCAGTGTGTATGATTGTCTCTTTCCCCAAAATGTAATGTTTCCATTGACGACAGGCTTGTACAATGGAATACATTTCTTTGTCATAGGTGGGGCATTTCCGTACAGTATTGGAGAGTGTCTCACTATGGTATGCCACTGGATGCCCATGCTGAGTGAGAACTGTGCCCACAACATAGTCAGATGCATCAGTCTCAATATCGAATGTTTGTTGCACATTAGGAAATGAGAGTATTGGAGCTTAGCACATGTGATGCTTCAAATCATTGAATGCTCATTGTTGCTCCTTCCCCACACGAACTTATCCCTATCACCACCCTTGGTCACCTGGATGAGGGCCCATGCAATATGGGAGAATCCCAACAAGAATTGTCGGTAGAAGTTAGCTAGTCCCAAGAAGCTTTGAAGCTCGGTCAGTGTGGTCGGGCTGGCCAGTCACGGATGACTTGGATATTAGCTGGATCAACATGTACCCCATGCTCATCAACAATGTAGCCCAAGTATTGGACCTTGTTCATGCCAAAAGAGCATTTTTCCAAGTTGGCATAAAGCTTGTGTTGCCGCAGAGTTCTCAGAATCTATTGAATATGCTGCATGTTCTCTTCCCACGTTTTGTTGAAGATGAGGATGTCATCCAAATATACTACCACAAAGGAGTTGGTGATGGGTCTCAATACATCATCCATCAACCTCATGAAAGTGATTGGTGCATTTGTTAAGCCAAAGGGCATGACTAGCCATTCATAGAGACCTTCTTTAGACTTGAAGGTTGTCTTCCATATATCAGTTGGTTCGATGGGAACCTGGTGGTAGCTAGACTTTAGGTCAATCTTGCTAAAGAAATTTTCCCCCTTGAGTTAGTCAAGAAGGTCATCAATCCTGGGAATGGGGTAGCGGTTCCTGACTATGATTTTGTTTAAGGATTTGTATTCAATGCAGATTCGTCAAGTCTTGTCCTTCTTCTGCACCAGTACAATCGGGCTTCCACAAGGGGAGGAGTTGGTTCTGATTTTCTCCTTTTGAAGAATCTCTCGGATTTGACACCTAATTTTGTCATTTTCCATCAGCGAGCATCGATAGACTGGTCCATTAGGTAGAGGTGCGTCAGGGGTCAAATCAATTGAATGTTTGACTTGACAATGTGCCGGTACCCCTGTAGGTGAGGAGAAGATGTCTATGTATTCTTCCATGATCCCATCCACTTGCTTCCACTACAAAGAGAGGCTCTATGTAGAGGCCAAGGATTTTGCGGCGACCTTCTGCTTACTTTGAGCATGGACCACAAAGAAGACGAACCTCTCAGTCTGTGAAATGACCTTACTTCATTTCTTAGCAGAGATTAAATAAATAGCAGTAGGCAGCGCTACCTCTGGGGTCCTGTACAATTATCTACCCAAAGTAATAATAACACTGCGGGGTCTAGACTCATACACAGCATGACGCTTCCATAAATATGGTTTTCCTAAAAGAACATCACAAACTTCAAGGGGAGCAATATCACATAGTACCTCATTTTGAAAGGCTTTATGTTGTAGGGTAGACGACGTTGTTGGTTGACATGAGCATCTCTTCCTTGAAAAAGCCAGTCGATGGTGTAGGGTTGCAGGTGCGGTGTCATTGGCAGGTCCAACCGCTTAACAACCTCCGCTGAAATCATGTTATTCTGACTACCGCTATCAACAATGAAATGAAGCGGAGCCCCCTTTACCCACATATACGAGTGAAAGAGGCATTCCCCTTCCTCTGATTCTTCTGGTTAGCTTGGCCGAACTTTGGTGGTAGCAACAGTGGCACTGGGTTCAGCATCGATAATTTTCTTCCCTCCTTCATAATTTAACTTGAAATCAGAATCAGTCTCTCAGTCAAAAGCCTTCAGCTCGGCCACGAGGACTGCTTGGAGCGGCATTCTTCGGTGTTGTTCCAAGGAATTTTATAGTACTCACACCATTTTCCTGTGTCCTTCTTCGTCTTCTCATTGCCCTTCTTATGTTGTGGCTTGGACTGGTTGTCCTGAGGGAGACCATCTCAAATTGGTCCCTTGTTGTGTGTGTTGAAGCTGCCTTTGCCCTGCTTCGGTTGTGAGGGGTTTGCAGATCCAAACTCTCGCCTTTTCTACTTAAATTTATACTTGATCTTGACAGTGTATCTATAAGTCGTGCCCAATGAGGCGATGACCAGGAACTCCATTTCTGTTTGAATGTATCTATGAAAACAACCACGGTATTTGAGCACCAGATGATGCTCAGAGTCTTTGATACCCAATTTTGTGCATAGGGAATGGAAAATATTGGTGAAGTTTGGTACTGTCTGGTCCATTTCTTGACGTAGGGTGGTGCATCTGGTGTATTGGTCCTCGTAGCTTCCAACAGGGTAGTATTATTCTTTAATGGCGTCCCGGAAGGAATCCCATGTAGGGGCCACCACAAACATTGTAGATTCCTCCACGTCCCTTTGCTTGGGGTAAGTATCCCACCAGTCTTTAACATGGGGAACGGCCTTGAGGAGTGCAAAAGTGATCTTTTCCCCATCGGAAAAATTGTGGACCGAAAAATATCCTTCAAGCATATTCAACCATTTATCTACAACATCTGCATCTATCAATCCTTCAAATAATGGAATATCAAAATTTACCTGTACCTTGAAGGGGGTTACATGGTCGCTTGATGAAGATGCTTCTCCTATGGACAGTCGTCGAAGGATCTACGTGAAGTTGTCCATCATTTTGTTCCTTTGTTGCACGAGGGCTTCCTCGAGCAACATTTTAATAGGATCTCATGCTCCATCATCCTTCTTTTCATCCCCCATGGGTTGTTATCGGGCTTGGCGCGACCGATCTTGTAACGGCTCTATTGGTTCGAGTCCCAACTTCTTGTACCTAGATCTTGTCGGGGACATGCACGAAGAAAATAAATGAAGAGTGGACTGCTATGAGACCATTGATCTGGATTTAGGAGCGAAACGAACTGATTAACAGACTGAATACAATAAACACAAATATATGAAGAATAACACAAATATCCAGTGAACAATATCTTCTATTGAATAATAAAATAGGTCGAAACTATAAAATTGCAAAACTGAAACACTTGCTTGAATGGTGGTAGTTATCTCTGAGAAGAGATGTGGCTGCTACGTGCATCTGTCTAAGAAGAATGGATTACAATGAGGCTACAGAGGCCTTTTTGATATTACTCAGGAATTCCAAAACTCTAGACATCCAAAAACCTAACCCTAGAAGGTGAAACGCCAAAAGCCATGTGGGCCCTATGGGTAAGTTGGTGTAATTTGGTACCTCAACTTCCCAGGGTCATAACTTTTGCATGCGACCTTCGTTTTAGGCACGTGATAGCCTGTTGGAAAGGTATTTCAGAGAGCTACACATTTCGTCATCAATCTCTAACTATGTCTACAATTTGACTGTGGTGAGCCAAAAAAACAATGTTTAGGGCCCCAAAATAGCCCTGGAAGTACAACAAGATGTGATGACATGAAAACATACAAAATAAGCCAATTGGATTAGGCGAGAGGCCACCCATATCCACCTGGAGGATGTGTGGGGATTCAAACAACTCTAGAAGTGTAGATCCCACAATTACAAAGCAGTACAGAAGAACGTGTTGAACAAAAAACAGATAGGAGGAGCCAATTGGAATAGGTGGGTGGCCACCAATATCCACCTGGATCACTATGTCATAATTTCATCTAGGAGGAGACAACGTTGAACACTATCACAAACATGGAGGAATAAGAGCAAAATCTTTCCCTTATCAATAAAATGATGAAGGGAAACAAGAAAGGAGGACCAAAGAATGGTCAGAAAGGGAAGAAAGAGGATCCAGGCTCCTCTAACCAAGGGAAGGACTTGCAGCACATAAAGTGCTTCTATTGTTTGAAGTTTAAGTACTTTGCTTCTCAGTGCCATGAGTAAACATGGAAGGGAAAGTAGTAACAATAGAAGCAGTTAGCAATGATTGTAGAAGCATCAACTAAAGTGGATGAATTTTCATCCAAGCTTGAGACACATTTTTATATGGTCTCATCCCTATCATCTAACACCACATTTGGTGTCCACTAGTATGTGGACAATGGAGCCTCCAAACATATGACCTATAACAAGAGGGCATTCAACAAACTTCAAGGGAAAGAGGAAAACATGCAAGTGGAGCTTGGTGATGATACCACATATCTTGTAACATTTGTTTTTTCCAAATGGAAAATTTCTCAATTATATATTAATATAATTTGTTTTCAGATCAGAAAAAATTACAAAAACTATGCTATAAGAGGTCCGTTGAAAGTTTAAAGTGAGTGAAAGAAAGGACTTTCATCAAATTAAGTCTTTCAGCCAGCAAAATCAAAGAGTACTCTATCCTAAAGCAGAGTGCTGCTAGAAAATCAGATGGGGAGGCAAAAACAGAGCTGGAATTTACAAAGAAATAAAAGATTTTTTATGACAGATGTCTTGGACTTCCATCTTTCATAAACAATAAGCCCACAGTGGAAGAGTGTCAAAACCAGAAATTAAAAGATAGTTAAGAAGTGGGAAGGTCCTTCATGGCCATCTATCCATAAGTTGTAGGTGAGGATTCCCAATTTTTTGTTGAGCATTGTCTTTGAAAGTTGATCAGCAGCTTTGTTATGCTCTCGAAATATGTGGGTGTAATTGATCTTTTTGAAAGTGGGCTCTATCAATCTAATTCTGTCCTTCCAAGCCAAGAGCAATATTGCTTGAAGATCTCCCCTATTTTTCAACCAATCGATAATGATTCTAAAGTCTCCTAGGATCTGTAGTTCATCAAAGTGAAGTTTGGAAGCCAGGAATAATGTGGCCGAGGCACCCAAAAGTTATGCCCTAGTATTGATGTCTGAGCCACAGTTGAGAGTCCAATTGTAAAAAGTATTTTGTGTGGTTTTGATCACCCCACCCGCTCCACTCTAAGAGCCATCTGAGTGCGCTGCACCATAGAACCAACCAAATTGTGTGCCTTCTAAGGTAGGAACCTTCAACGAATGATATTTTAGAGGTTTTATTTCAATTGCTGCATTCCAAGCATTGTGGATACCAAGAGCTCGATAAGCTGTAACACTGACAGAGGAGGTCCCATTTTCGGAAATCGAATGGTTCCTTTCGAGCCAAATAGCCCAGCAAATAAGGGAAGGAAGATGGATGGATTTTTTTTTCTGTTTGAGCCCAACTTTCAAAGAAAATTGGGAGCGAGATCCCATCCCAAATAGATTGAAATTTTAAAATCAAAAAAATCTTTCCCCAGACCTGTTTAGTAAATGGGCAGTTTATAAAAAGATGGTTTGTTGATTCCGAATCAAATTTGCAGAGATGACAGTAGTTAGGCCCTGACCATCCCTTTTGTGAGAGAATGTCCCAAGTGTTGAGTTTGTATTCTGCCAGCAACTAGGTGAAGAATTTGATCTTTGGAGGGATGCGCCAGGTCCAGAACTTTTTCCTCCATCCTCTGACGTTTGTAAGCCAAGTCGAATTTGAAATTGCAGAGCATAAATTTTGGACAGAAATCCTACCTGTGCGGTCGCCACCCATCCAATGTAACTAGTCAGACGTATTTGTTAGATGGATGCCCGATTGGGTGAGTTTTGAACAAAAAAATCCCATTCGTGCGCTAAGTTTGTGTTGAGGCCGAGGGCAGCACTAGTGATCCATCTGTCAGGTAGATAGTCTGAAAATGGTGGGTCGCGCATTTGGTACAGGTACCAAATATTCGTGGAGTGAAGACGCTCTAAAAGTTGCTGAGATAAGAAGGTTGTTGCGTCCAATCCGAGGATGCGATCTTAGTCAATAGAGATATCATGCCCCGAACCTTGGCGCCAAGAAAGCCAACGGGTGATTAGAGATTTTGATTTAATGATATTTCTCCAGAAAAAAGTTGTCGTTTGGGAATGGCCGCCTCTAAAGTAAGCCAACCCCTGACAGAGTGATGACAAAGATATTTATCAATAATAACTTCATGCCAGAGGCCAGGGAGAAACGGAGCACACCAAAGTGAGTTGGCTGCTAGTGCTTGACTGAAGAAAAGAAGGTTTTGAAACCTCCAACCTCCTTTTTGCTTTGGTTTTGCCAAAAGTTGCCAGCCACAGAGGTGTTGTTGCTGATGTTTTGAGCAGCCCGACCAGAGAAAATTGAAAAACATTTTCCAAAGCTTTGAGAGGACCGAGGCTAGAATGGCAGCAAGAGACATCTAATAAATAGCTTGTCCTTCTAGAATAGTTTTTTTTATGAGTAAGTCATCTAGTACACCAGTGCCTAATCCTTTTTTCCACTTTAGCGAGAAGCCAATTCCAATCCGAAGGCTTGTAGGAGTCTTATTTTAAGTGATATCCCAGGTAGTTAAGTCCGGAGGAGAGTGGAGAGAATGTGTAAGGGAAAATATATTTTAACTGATCCAAGTTTTGGAGATGCGGATTTGCATGAAAAAACATGGATTTTTCCCAATTTATCATTAGGCCTGTGGCAATGCAGAATTTGTGTAAGATCTCTTTAATTTCAAGCCATCCCTGAAGAGATCCATTAGTCATGATGAGGACGTCATCGGAAAAAACTAGATGCAATATCTTGATAGTTCTAGAAACTTTTATACCAAAGATCTTACCCTCGGCTTGTCTAGTTTTGAGAAGCAAACTTAAAGCTTCCATTACCAGAACAAAAAGAAGTGGAGAAAGGGGAAAGCCCTGTCTAAGTCCTCTGCCAGTGCGAAAGAAGGAGGAGGGTTCACCATTGACTAAGATTTCTAATTTTGCGCTCACCACACAGCCCAAGATCCATCTTATCATTAGTTGGTTGAAGCCAATCTGAGCTAGGATGAATCTAAGGAAGTCCCAATCAATACAGTCAAAAGCCTTTATAAGGTCCAGCTTAAGAATGACAGCCTTTGAATTTTTTATCTTAATGTTGTGCATACATTCCTGAGCGGTGCCAATAGCATCTAAAATCTATCGACCTTTTAGAAATCCCAATTATTCTTTTGAGATAAATTCAGAGAGGAAGGGCTTGATTCTAGAGGCAATAATCTTCGAAGTGAGTTTGTAGCAGAGGTTGCAAAGAGAAATGGGCCTATAGTCGCCAAAGGTTGTTGGAGTGGTTGTTTTGGAATAAGAGTGAGGAATGTCGAGTTTAAAGCACCTATCACCTTTCCTTTAATCTTGGTATCCTCCACTAGCTCTAGAAGCTATGGGCCGACAAGATCAAAGAAGTACAAATAGAATTCCACTGTCCAGCCATCAAGGCTTGGAATTTTGTCCTAAGAAAAGGATTTTAGCGCAGCTGAGACTTCTTGTAAAGTGCATGGCATATCTAGAGATAGTGCATCTTCCCCCGAGATTGTGTGTGAAAATAGTCTAGCCACCAATACTTGTGCCTGAAGATCAATAGAATGGTTCTTCTCAAAAAAACGCTGGAAATTATTATAAGCTGCATCTTTTAAAGTAGGCTGGCCTTTGTGGGACATTCCATCATCAGATTTAATCTCCCAAATGGTGTTTTTTTTTTTGCTAGGGAAAACTTATGATAGAATTTTATATTCAGATCTCCAGACTTGAGACAATCTTCTCTACATCGTTGTCTCCAAGTTTTTTGTCCTGTAGGAGGAGGCGATTTCTCTCCACTTCAAGATCTTTTAAATTGGGACAGTCTGTTTCAGGAGACCCCGCGCTGAAATCTGAATTGATGAGAGCTCGGATTTCAATGTCCAGGGCAGCAAGTCGTAATGTATTTTTCTGTCTAAAAGAGACATCCCACCTTTTGATTCTCCCTTTTAAAGTTTTTAATTTCCACATTATGTTGTGTTGGATGCAAGTTTCTATCAAAAAGAGAGGATCGTTCCAGACGACAAAGAGAATAGAGGAGAAATTTGGCTCTATAAGCCATCTCGAGTTAAGTTTAAATGGAAGAGCTAGCTTATGGAAAGAAGGATCAAGTTGCAAAATAAGGAGCATGGTCAGACAAGAAAGGATGATTTACCCAGGTGCGCATTATGTCCACCGAAGAAATAAGATGCTCAGAAATAAGAAAGCAATCTAGCCTTTTTGAAATAGAGTGTAGACCCAATCTCCCATTACGCCATGTAGGAGTTAGTTGATCTGGGGAAAAGTCCACCAAGTGATGAGTTGTGAAGAGATTAGTGGAAAAAACAGCTAGTGGGTCTTGAGCAGTAGAGGGCCCCCTATTTCGCCAATTGAAGTTGTAATATTTAGATCACCAACTATGATCAAGTTTTCAAGTTCCAAGAGCCCCCCAGATTCAATCTGCTCCCAAAAAAATTATCTATCAGTACACGGACCATATATGTTGAGTAGATTGACCCTTAAGTTTGTTGCTCAACTAGTGCCAGTCAAAAGAATGCCTCCACAGTAGAGAAAAGGATGTAGAGTAAATTTGTCAAGGTCCCAGGACACTGCCAAGCCTCCAGAGGTGCCAAGAGAATTTACAGTGCAAATAAACCAGTTTGATAGAAACTGATTAAGAAAACTTATGGCCTTTCTGCAGTCTACTAGAGTTTCCTGGAGAAAAATAATGTTAGGAGAGATCTGTGAAATAAGTCTTCTAAAAGAGGTTGCTTTTAGGTGGCCTCCCACCCCTCTGATATTGAGGGAGAGCAAGATCATGGCTTAGCTCTTGCTAGGGCTTTCATGCCTCTAAGCGCCCCAATATCAGTGGAAGTATGAGAAGAATCCTCAGAGTGTGAAGGAGTACATCCGTCCTTGCGGAGATCACTGCGGGTTTTAATCGACGAATGTTCATATCCATGTCCTTTGGACCAAGTGTACTCTTTAATTTGTGAAGTAGAAGTAGATTCAATAGTTCCCTGTGTTGAATTGGAGCCAGAAGATTTATGAAGGGTATGGCCCAGGTAAGTAGGCAGGGGAGTAGGCAGAATGACTTCTTTGAGGGAAGGTAGAAGGTTATCCAAGACAACTCCTAAGGAGTTTTCACCAGGATCTGGTTCGGGCATCTCAGGATGGTAGAAAGTATCCTCTGAAGTAGAAGCTAGTTCGCTAAAGGATCCGTGAGTAGGTAAAAGATATCCAACCTCCGATAGATTTGTAGTTGTAGTTTTAGTTAATTAAGGCTCAATAGAGGGGGGAAAAGAATGGGTAAAAGAAGTAACAATGATAGACTGTGGGCTTGTTGGAGGTTCAATAAGTGGAGAAATCTCTGCAGGTTGTATAGTGTTATGAGTGGGAGGTGGAATTGTGGTAAGCTGGGTGGAAGGTAGGGTCTCACCAAAAAAATCAGAGGTATGAGAAAAGGAATGAGTACCAGAAGAGGAGTGAAAGGGAGGTATAGGTACTGCAAAAGTCTGAGTAGAATATACAGGCTCAGAAGTAGGGGGAGGCACATTTGAAAGTGGAGGGTTGAGTAAAGGGTTTAAAGGGGGCTCACCTGTGGAATCTGGGATGTGAGAAGGGAGAAGAGTATCAGAAATCAAGGGTGAGGTAGTAGTGACTGGTAAGTAAGAATCTGAGCCTGAGGAGTTTGATGTAAAGGGAACCAGGCCCCTAGAGAGGATTGACGAGTTATCAATGAGATCAAGCTCCAAAGAGGATAGAGTGGCATAAAGAGTTGGACAAATGGTATGAATCTTACTTGAGAAAGTATCTTGAGCAGGGTTTTTGTCATCATTTGAATAGTCAGCAAAATGTATATGAGGGGGTGTAGTTGGGGAGTTCGAAAAGGAGGCAAGATCGAGCATTGACTCCTCCAAGAATTCCTCTTCAAAAATACCAAGGCAGGTCTTTCTCAAATGTCTCGTCTGTCTGCATAAAGTGCATCTAAAGGGGATGCCTAGATAATCTAACTTTTGTCGGATGGTATGACCTCTCCAGTCAATATCCATAGTTTCAAGTAGACCATCATGTATATCTAGTTCTACTAGAATCCTTGCCATTTTTTTGTCTGAACTAGTGAGTATCTTGAAATCTAAATTGATGTAATGGCCCAAGGAGTTCCCAATAGCCATAAGAGATTTCTCATTCCAGAGGTAGAGAGGTAATCCAGGAAGGAGTATCCACAAATGACGATGGCGTAAATAATCATGTGAGGGATCGAAGCTCACTCTCCATCATTTCAACATGAGACTATTTTTGTCCAGAGTTCAAAATTGTTCCAGAATGATAGTGGAATCCTCAGAAGAGTTGAAGAGAAAAGAGAGCCAGCCCTGCCCAAGATGTGAGAGGAAAGGAACGTAGCCCAGGATAAGCCTCCAAGTTTTTTCCATCCAAATCTCCAGGTTGGTGTTACAGAGATGGCGGTATGAAATTCTTCCCACTAGACTGCACAGCGCCATGGATACAATTTCTTCCAAGCCAATATCAGAACCAATAACTAACTTCTTCTTAGTATTTTTGGGAGCCCATGGTCTTGTAGCAGGTTTCTTGCCCCCATCAGGAGAAGGATGAGGCTTATGAGCAAGTTCGAGGTTAGTCCTGAAGGTCGAGGGGGATTGAGTATTTCGAGGAGCAAAAAGATGGTCTCGGTTTGGAGTGGGATAAGTCAGGCAGTAAGAAAGAATAGAAAAAGAAGGGGAGGATTATTTGTTTCCTTGAGAGAGGATAACAAGAGGTTTGGAGTTTAAGGAAGGTTTCAAGAGGCCGAAAGCAGAGGAAGGTGTCGAGGAGAGCCTATTACCAAAGGGAAAAGTAAAAGAGGATGATGAAAGAGGATGGAAAGAGGAGTTTGAAAGTTCATGATTAATGGTCAAATGGGAGGTAGAAGAGGGAGACCGAGAATAGTTGGTGCGTCTGTTGAGTTCATCTGTCGAAGTGAATAGTCCAGCAGAGTTCCAGATTGCCTCGCCAGCCACACTCATAAGTGCACTGACATCTACCTCCATCTTTGAGTATCTCGAGAACAGATAAGGAGGTTTAAAAAACAGTTTAAAATCAAAACACTGAACAGTGTTTTCCACTCAGTAATAAAAAAAGAAGAAAGTCAGTACGAGGTGGGTGAGTGACGAGTGAGAGAATAGGAGGGATGGAGAAAAAAAAAACCTCGCGAAATGGGCAGGAAACACTGAGAAAGGAGAAGAACGAACGATTTTCAGGAGGTAGGCGACTTGCGGAAAGGTTTAAAGAAATAAGTTAAAAAGAAAAGGATAGATGGTGAGGAGCTCCATGTTCTAAAGTCAAAAAAATAGAGTAGTAGATCCACCATTGGTCCAACCAGGTTGTAGAGTTCGCCATTGCAATTGCAGTCCAAGCTTTACCCTACTTCGTCAATGCAATGAAAGCTTGATAGCATTGACCCTCCATACTCATATAAAATTATGTCAATGTATATAGCTCAACATATCTTGTAACATACCCAACCTACTAAACCAATTAAAATGCCCTAATACAATAAAATTAACAAATATAACATACCCATAATTTCTCATATATCTCACATCATATTAAAATCCATGAATGCAACCATTCAACAAACACAACATTTAATACACATTTAACAATGGAAATAAAGATAGTAAAATATAACAAAAAAACTTATATTTCAATGAAATAAACTACTAACTATGTAAGAATGATGTTCCTCCCATTTGTAAGCTTGTTCATAAGGTCTATACCCCCAAAAAAATAACATGTTAATATTAACAAAATGATAAAAATAACTTATGAATTTATTACTTTGACATTTAAAAAACTACTAATAATCCACCTAAGGAAATTCGTGTTTTTGAACTTTCAACAATAACCACCAAAAACTTAACACTATGATTCAGTCTTACCCTTTATAATAAATACTCACCATATTATCATAATCCTTTAATAAATTTTGTTACATAACCTATCAAATAAGAAATTTAACTTATAAATCAAAAAATAACAACAACTTAAAAAATGTATTGAATAAATATTAAAGAAAAATTATATTACTGCATATTTCTCTATATGAAAACTAACCACTAAATCATACTTAAATTAACCGTTATATGTAATTTTTTTTTTACAATCTATGTCCACACAGTTGATCATTAAATTTGTGCACAATAAAAATTGATAACAATATACATCCTTAAATTATTGTGTAACTCAACGCATTAAATTATTTATTCTTGCCTTCTCACAATAGAATAAACATTAATACACACTTATGAAATATAAATATATTTGTTGATTCATTTCCTAATATTTGAAAAAAAAATCAAGTTAATTTTCATTGGTATTGTTTTTTAGAAAACGCACAAACAACATAAACCAGAATGGGACCAGAATGGGATGGCTATTTCAAACTTATTTGGTGTCATTCATTTTGTATAATAAGTTCAAACGGATATTTATTTTCATCAATATTTAATGCACTTATTTATAATAAGATCCATATGTTCGATAATTAATAAATTTTATAGTTTCATCAAGATTTAATGCACTTATCGATAATAAGATCCATATGTTCGATAATTAATAAATTTTATAGTAAAAATATAAATGAAAAATCCTCCTTAAAAACAAGATGAAAAAAATAGTTTGAAATATTAATATTACTACAGTTACTTTTTCTTTATTTTTCTTCGGCTCCTTATTTTTTAAAATAAGGAAAAAAATTATATTGGCCAATATAATATTATGTTCTTGATTACATATATATCCGCCATTTGAGACAGCTTATCTGACTTTTACAATAAAAAGATTGTTCACTGCTTAAATTACAAAATTATATATTCAGCACAAAATATATAGCTCTCAACCTTTCCTTAGTAATAAAGTTTTCAAATCATAAATGTATATTGATCGATAACCATTTTCCATAACATATTATCAGTTTTCAAAATTCAATTCTTTCATAATTGTTTGTGTGTCCATTATGTTCTTCAGCAAAAAATATTCCATCCTCTTCTAAGAGAAGAACTTATTTTGACAGCACATCTGCTTCCTTATTATATAACTTGTATATATATTGAGCCTTTATCTAAACAAATCTTTTGCTTAGCGCTCGAATTCTTGACATCCAAGGCTAAAGAGAGATCACCTGTAGATTATTATCATTAGTAAACCAATTTATAATAATATTTGAGTCTTCAACTAATTGTATCTTATTTATCTTTTTGTAGCATGCAAAATAAAGAATGCACCACAGATCAAGTAGTTCCCCTTTTGTGTTAGTACCATTACCACAGAACATCTTCAATCTGTAAGTTCCTAAGAATGGACATTTAATTATAGCACCAGCCCCACATTTTGCTCCTCTTTCTTGTGAGGCTCCATCAAAGAAGCCAACTGTCAAATCCCAGTCTAGAAAAGGTAGTCTATCAATTATGCTCCCCTTGTCTACCTTATGAGAATATGTTTCTCCCATATCCTGAAGTATATTGTTTCACACTCTGAACCTATTAGGCATCTGATCTTCAAAAATTACCTGATTTCTTTGTTTCCATATCTCCCAACAAATAACACTTGGTAACTCTTTGGAATGTTCCTTCTTTTTTATCCAGTTAAGGTAACAATATGCTACTTATCTTCCTTCCCAAATATATGTACACTTTAATTGCTTTAATATATTGAACCAGGTATCTTTGGTAAAAACACAATCCACAAAAAGGTGTTTTGTATTTTCCCCTTCATCCCCACAAAGAACACATTTACTAGGTCCTACAAATCCTCTTTTTACCAGATTATCCCAGGTAAGTATTTTTTGTTCAAGCATTAACCAAGTAAATAGTTTGATTTTTAAAGGAATCTTCCATTGCCAAAGATCAGTATACCAGAATTTTGAATCTACCACCCCCTCCAACAATATTTGCACTTCATATGCCTGTTTTGCATTTACTTGTCCCCTCTTAGTATCCCAAGTCCACAACAAGGTGTCTTTTTCAGTATTTAAATCAATACTCGAGCCTATTAAACCTTTCACAAAGTTATTCCACTCCACTAGTTGTTCACCTTCCAATCCTAAAGACTCAGCCTTTTCCCAAGTTGTTTATCTCAAACCCTCTAGATGCATTTCTCTTGCTTGTGTTAGGTTCTCTATACCCTAATCCTTCAAAGACTATATTAGATTCTTTATCAATCTGTAATACTTGTGTGCCCCAACCATTGGATCTGATCCAATTCTAATATCTTTCCCATTGCAAGGTTTTCAAGCCAACCAATCTGCCACTATGTTATAGGACGAAGTGAGAGCTCTCCAAATATTTGATATACCAGGCCAATTTTTCTTTCCTTCCCTAAACCAATCTGTCACTGATTTCTTTCTGAGATGTTTCTTAAGTATTACCTCGTGCTAGAGTCCAGGAACCATTAAACCCCTCCACATACTTTTTGCTGCTAAAGCTTTCCCAAAAATAAAAAATAAAAAAATTGATACCCCATCCACCCACCTTCTTTGGTTTGGCTATCTTTTTCCAACTAATCAGATGTACCCCTTCATTTAAATTTTCCCTCGTCCACAGAAAGTTGAACATCCTTCTTCTAATATTATTTAGAGTACATTTTGGAATATTAGCTAAAGATAACCAGTACACTGGAATACTTTCCAGTACAGATTTTACCAAAATAACTCTTCCTCCTAAGATTAGCCACGTGTGGCTCCAATTTGAAATTCTAGCATCAAATTTCTTCTCCAACCATCTCCAATCTAATTTAGTATAACAATTTGGCTTGAGAAAACACCCCAAATATTTAAAACCTGTATCAATTGGGTTTGTTTCAAATGGCAAAAATTCGTTCAATTCAGCAAGTTCCCTTGTAGTCCATCGAGCTTCTAAAAAGGATGATTTATGTGGGATGAAATCCATGCCTGTAGCTTTACAAAATAGTTCCAGAATATTCTTATAGACTTTCCACTCCTCTATACTACCAAATCCAAAGAGAATTATATCATCAACAAACATTAAGTGTGTAATGTTTATTCCTCTTGCCACTGGAATACCTTCAATATTCTTTGTCGAAACTTGTTCCTTTATAGCTCTACTCAAACCTTCTATAATTAAAAGAAACAGTAAAGGTGATAAGGGGCACCCCTGTCTCAGAACCCTTGAGATTTTGAAGAAATGTGTAGCCTTACCATTTACCAACACTGCAAAGTTTGTTGATGTCACACAGCCCATAATCCAATCAGTTTCTTCCAAATTCAATCCCACCTATAACAGGACCAAACTAAGGAATCCTCAGTCAACTCTGTCATATGTTTTTTATGAGATCTAATTTTAAGACCAAGGATTTGATATGTTTCACCTTAATGTTGTGTAGTACTTCCTATACAACACCAATAGCATCAGTAATTTGTCTTCCCTCAAGGAACCCAACTGTTCCTTTGAAATACCAAAGGATAGGAAGGTTTTAATTCTGGAATCTATAATTTTAGTGATAATCTTGTATACTAAGTTGCACAAGGAAATTGGTCTAAATCCTCCAAAAGAATTTGGATTATCACACTTCGGTATAAGGGCCAAAAAAGTGGCATTTAGTGCTCCAGAAACCCAACCTTTCTTCCTCAACTCTTCTACCATATCCACAAGGTCATTTCCCAAGATATCAAAGAAAGCAAGAAAAAAATCCACTTTCCAGCCATCAGGGCCAGGACTTTTTTATCCTTTGAATCCTTTTAAAGTTTTCAAGATTTATGCGGCTATGACAGGCTCAATCACCTTGTGATTATCCTCCTTTGTAATCATCCTTGGATAATTCTTCAATAATTCTAATTGATCAGGGATACATATATTTGAATGTGCCTTATAAATATTCTGAAAATACTCCACAGCTTCCAATTGTAAATCTTGATTACTTGTTATCAATGTCCCATCTTCCTTCCTAATCTCCCAAATAGTATTATTTTGTTTTCTAGAAGTTGCATATGCATGAAAAAATTTAATACTCCTATCCCCTGCTGCCAGCCAATTAATCCTAATATTTTTCCTTCAAGTTTCCTCCTCCTGCCTCAAGAGAGTCAATTTTCTCTTTTCTTATCCAATTACTATGTCCTTTTCTTCTTCATTTTCAAAGCCCCCTAGATTATTTGTATATAATAACTCCAATTCTTCTTATATTTTTATCAATTCACCCCTTGCTGCAAGATTTTTCTTCCTTTCCCATTTAATCACCATTCCTTTGAGAATTTTTAACTTTTTTGTTAATGAATCCATTGGAATTAGGACCTTTGTTCCAAAAAAAACATTCCAATGGTTTCTCACAAAATTAACTAGCTCTGGATCCTGCAGCCAAATAGAGTTAAACTTGAAAGGATATTTGACTTTTTCTTGTTCAGATTCCAAGTGTAGTACCATAGGCACATGATCTGAAATCTTTTGATGACATAAACAAGTATTATATCTCAACCATGACAAAGCCAGGTCCTTAGAAATCAAAAATCTATCTAATCTCTTTGCAATAAATTCCTGCCCCCTTCTACCATTCCTCCAAGTAGAAAGTAGTTTGATAGGTTCTACATCCACCAAACCCTCTTCCTGAATCAACTGATTAAAGTATGTATGTAATGGGTCTGATTTGACATGTACACCCAAAATTTCTCTGTTGGAGGTGGTAAAATTTAAATCCCCACCCAAAATTAAAGAGTGTTCCTTTAGTAACCCATCTCTTTTTATATTCTCCCAAAAGACCTCTCTGTCTGAATATGGCCCATAGCAGTTTATCAGCTTCAATCTTTTATCCAGATCCTTTACATAACCTTCTAACATAATCCATGATGGGCAGAGAAGTCAACTTTTTTTGGATTCCAAACCGATAATAAGCCCCAGAGCCCAGAAGAATCCACACCACTCAAGTACCAGGTAGGTAACAACTTCTTAAAGATCTCCCTAGACTTTGTAGCATTAACCATAGTCTCCTGAATAAGTAGTACATCAGGTTTTGTTTGTTCTAAGAATATTTTCAAAGCTAAAAACTTAGTGATTCCCCCCACCCCCCCAATATTTATGAAATCCACTATCATTTTTTAACTCTAGCCAGGGCTTTTTGTGCTCTAAGCGCCTTTGGACCCACAATCTGGAAGATGCCATAAGTGTTCTCGTTTTCCTTCACAATCCCTAATTTCCTTGCACTTCTGGTTTTCAGTGGAGAGAATTATTTATCTATACCTCCCCGAACTTCCCCTTTCATAATAGAGGCCTCCCCTATCACAGTAGATTCAATAATGTCCCCTTTAATTTTCCCCTTGTCCTCCTATACTTCAGTTTTATTAATACATAAACCACCAGTAAAAATAGGTAAGGTTTGTCTGGTGAGTATGTCTCTATAAGTCGGGATGAAGTTTTTTAGAGAGTCCTTGACCTCCGCCAACACCGATTGGTCTATCTGAGATTTATTGCTCAATAGGCCAGCAATGGGTTCTTCTGAAATCATATAAGTTTTAGTTTTTAAAGTTAAGGGAATAGAGACTGAACTCTCCAAACAATCGTATAGAGCTCCAACAGAGATCGAACTCTCCAAACAATCATCTAGAGTTCCAACATTATGGGAACCCTTATTAAAAGGGATAACTACTGAAATTCCTTCTTTATTGAACGACCCAACTTTCCAACCCTCTAAAGAAGTTTTCGGTTCCACATTGCTAGCTTCACCAGCATCCTTCTCCTGAAACCCAGGATCCAACTTGTCTATTCCCTCCGCAACTATGGGTGATAGCATACCACCCCTGGTTTTAAAACCTCCTCCATATAGACAAGACCCCCCAGGACCTAAACATAATACCTTCTGATCCAAAACCATCTCTTGAACCCCAAGCTAGATACTCCTATGCTCTAATTCTAAAACCACTTGCATGGCTATCGAACCCCCACCCACGGCTTCCATAGGATTTATTAATACTTCTCCACGATTCTTAATATTCCCAACCTTGGAGCTAGTAAAAGGAAGGAACACTGAAATCTCTACCCTCCCAACAGGAGTTGATCCTCCCACCAAAGACGTCTGATCATTACACTTGCCCCCCATCAAATATTCATTTTGAAAATCAAAATTTTTAATGGAAGGCTGAGAAGTCTTACTCGAAATATGTTCGCTGACTAATTTCTCCTGTAGCTTATTCCCGAAATTAAATCCTGGAGACCGGATCGGCTAAGGTGCCTGTGCTAGTTTTGTCTCATCTGTGCAATCCACGAACAACTCTTTTAGGAGTTTTTTGTATATCCCCACGCACTTATTTCTTAGGTGACATGTTGCTTTGCAAGTTGAGCATCTAAACGACACCCCTTGGTAATCCAATTTCTGGATGAACGTTACACCCTTCCACTCCAGCTCAATTTCAGGTGGTATTCCATCAAACATGTCGACCTCCACAGGGAATTTCCCCATGTGTCTATCAAAACTGGCTAGTAATCATGGATCTACATACAAGAAATTCTCGATTTCCATAAAGGCCTCCCGATTCCAAACAACGAGTGGACACCCGGGCATTAAGACCCACAGATGCTTGAATCTTATCAACTCTTTCTCAAGATTAAAGGCCACATGCCAGTGCTTAAGCACTAGGCTCCCACTCTTCACTATCCAAACCAAACTCATAATACAATTCGCATCCTCCGCGGACTTAAACATGAAACAGTACCAACCCTTACATAATATATAAACTATTGGATTACATCCCAGCAATGGACCCCAATAGTCCACAACCCACCTATCAATCTCCTCCACGGACTTAAACATGAAACAGTACCAACCCTTACATAAGATATAAACTATTGGATTACATCCCAGCAATGGACCCCAACAGTCCGCAACCCACCTATCAATCTCCTTCGCAGACATGCTTCTGTAACCGAATCTTCCAACTAATCCCTGATTGGTATAATTTTTTGCTTCCATCGGTCTTATATCTCGGCCTAGCGTAAGATGCAGTTTATATTTCTTCACCTTCCATGATTTTGGTCCCGTCCACACCAGGTATTATCTCCTATAATGTTCATCAGACATTGTCGCCTCGATGTGTTCCTTACCTTCCCCCAACTCCCCTATCCTCGCGTGATTTTCAAAACCATACGCCTTTACCAACTTCGTCTGGTTCACAACCTTTGAATTAGAGCCTTCTGGTTCCTCCAGGTGTGACCCAACAGGAGCACTCCTTCTAGAAACCGACTCAGAAACCACATCTGCTCGACCTGTCTCTAAGGAACCTTCACAAATGGAGCTTGGTGGAAAGGTCGGTAGGGTTTAAGACTTGCAACCCTTAACCAAAACCCTAGCTAAAAGGTCATTTATTACCTCGGGACATATGATGTCCTCTGGAGAGCTTAGAATCACGCCATCTGTCAGATTCGAGCCAAGTACCACCAAGTCAGCCTCAGGGCATCCCTTCCTTACATCCTAAAAGGATTGGACTAGTCTAATCTTCCTTAACTCCTCCCTGTAGTCTGCATCCATTTTTAATAGAGCCTTCTGGCTCCACCACTCATCCTCATCCAAATCACCTTCTAGTATCGATCTTTGTACTTCCATAACTTCCCTAACCCTAGCCCTACTAACAACAATTGTCTAATAATAACTCTCTTCCCATTACCTCTCCATCCCATCAGTTCAATCAAAACCCGGCTAAAGTTAGTTGTGACCTTATCCAGGGATGACAGAGAAATCTAGAAGGGAACCCAAGGTCCCCCATTTCAGCTGAAACGTTCGTCCCTAAACCCTATTACTTAATCCTGAGGTCCGCAATATCATTCATTCAAATGAATTCGCATCATACTGGTCATTTGTTCTTGTATATTATAGCTTCTACGTGTAACGCTCTCTAATCTTTAGTGGATTATTTCTTTATCAAAAATTAATGTAAGAGTATATATGGTTAAGTAAGCTATTTTGCATCAATTTTAATTTTAATTCTAGGTAGATATGGAAGTCTTATAATAACTTCTCATTCAAATTTCAAAATACGAGCATGTATATTTATTATAGTTTTAACTTTAAGATATTAGTATGTATATTGTTTTAGGTGTGCATATTAATGCAAAGGTGTGTTATTTTTGAATTGTTGAAATAAAGGCAATTTTGTTTTCATGTGGAATCATGGTTTCTGATGAAAAGGGTTTATGGATCCCTAACATGGTCTTAATGTGTACTTTATGGATGACTCTACGCATTTTATAAATATGTCAAAACAATGTTAGAGCATAATTTTGTACGTAAAATGTGTGCATTTGGAGATGAATGCAAGAAATATAAGACATGGTTTTGCGCCCAACGTGGAATTCTATTGACTTATCTATCAATTTACTTATATATATTCGGCGTTCATTTTGGTAAGGTCACTTGCAAAAAATTGGCATGCATTTTTTGAGCCCTCTCATGCAAATTTATACCATGTTTTAACAAACTTCAATTTTTTAAACAGTTAATGAAAATTCAACATTGGTGCATACATTATAAGCATGAGAAACCTTTTTTTAGTCTTTCATGTGACCATGAGACCTTCATTCATAAATGGAGTACATTTAATGAGGCATTTTTCTTAAAATTCAAATAAATTGTAATGTAGTGAAATATTCCTTTATCCTTGGTGAATTTTTAAAAGGGCTTAGAATATGAAGTGTTGAATTTGAACAATTAGATAGTTGAAAGGCCTCATTAAAAACAAGTGTTGCATGGCAACGCAATCCCTGTCAGGTTGGAATGGGAATAAATGCACAAGAATGGGGGAATAAGTAGTGGAGGGAAATAGAAAATGCAGCCGAGACGTGACAAGTAGCATGAAGCATAGGTGGTATCCATGCAGGAAATGACACGTGGCTCCTAGAGAAATTATGGCATTGAAACCATTTAGTTTTTCAAAGTATTTTCATTATCATTACAATGTGTTTTGCATAATCCATCTTTCTTTTATTTTTACCAGTAGTCTGACTTTCCATGTTCGAAATTTTTGTTCCTACCTTGCATGTTTTATCTCTTCAATGTATTTATGAAATTAATTCATAATGATTTATGTATACTTCCAACTGGTTAGAGTTAAGTACAATTTTCATAGTCACTTCTTTAAATAGATCATCTGGCTTGTGTGTCT
>SNQJ01S0022391.1:0-11308 GCA_010110895.2 Picea sitchensis | reverse complement strand
CTTTAATGCTAACAACTCATCCTGCAAGAACCGTAAAGATTTCCATTAATGAGCGAAAGGCTCAAGGAGATCTCCCATTAATACGCATTAAACCAATATTTGTGGAGGGTTATTATATTATCCCTTCTGAGTGTTCATTTCAAATATCATGGAATGTCTTTCGCACGTCATCGGGTTGATGGGTTCAGGAAACCTCCAATCCTTAATTTCTCTTCGTCGTACCCGCCACCTTCGCACTTCTAAGTATGCAATTACTAAGACTTAATGGTAACAAGTCATCATGCAACACTCATAGATATTGTGATTAATGAGCGAAAGGCTCGAGGAGATATACCATTCACATGCATTGGACCAACATTTTTGGAGGGTTATATTATCCCCTCCAATTGTTCATTTCAAGCATCGTTTGGAGAAAACTGATGTTCTTGTAAGATTATGGCACCAACTCGATAGTAGTTCTGTGGAGATATAGTAAACATATTCAGGCGTGAGGACCAGAACTTCCAGTGGTCCAAGGCATACTCTTACTACTCATCCCCTTCCGCCCAGAATGAAGTAATCTGGACCTCTGGAATTTCTCGTGCAGGATGTGTACCTGAATTTTTTGACTGTAAGGAGGTGGTCTCTTGGTGCGCCGAGAGATATATTTCAGGCCAAAGAATTATTCCACTGTGGCACCACTCTCCCGTTTCTTTGTCACCTCAGGTCTTCCGCAAGATGTTAAGATTGACGGAGCCAACATTGACCTTCAGAGGAGAAGACTCCAAGCAGTTCCTAAAAAAACATGACAACGGGTTGGACCTCTTGCCCGAGTTCTTGAAATACGCAACGACAGTTCCTGAAGATATCACAAGCTTGCAGGTTAGTTCATTTAGAAATCCGTTCTATGAAATTTCTTGGTTGTTTACAAGAATAACATGACATGAATCCACAAGAAGTATTTCCCGTATGATTCTTTATATTTTGTATTTCACAGTCAAGGAACAAGCCATTTTTTATTGGGGGAAGCTAATTTCCATTGAAATCTGTTCCCAATTGTCACGATTCAAAAAGGAGAAGAAATTTATATGTCATCCTACTTGGTTTTTGCAATAGTGCATTGTTGTCCGTTTCCAAAACTGTCTGTGTCGAAGAAGGTAAACTATGAATTCGACCCAGTAACCTTTTGGTACTGGGCCTTGTGGAGGCACAGTGAATCCCATTGTTTTTATGAGTTTTTTAATGACTTTGTCTATATTTTCAAAGATTTATTGCTAGGAAAGTATGCTCCCTGCATGTCTGACCAAGAAACCAAGTTTTTGGATAGGAAAGGGGCACTTGAACAAATGGAGAATTATAGTGTGATAATGATTTTTGGCTCCAAGGAAAATCCTTCTTTCCTTCCATGTCACATTAGGGACATAATGTTTGTTACAAAAGTATCAAGGAAATACAACTACTGGTTGCCTTTATTCCATGAGAAGAGAAAAAAAAAACTCATTCCTCTGCCTTGGAAAGTCGGGGACTTCGTGTTGAGGAACGCCAACAAAATTGATGAATTCAAAGGCCATTTCAACAGCTTGAACCTAAGATATATTGAAAGGCTAAGAGGGTTCGACCCTAATGGGATTTTTTTATAACATTTACTAGCAATTGGCTTCAATAATTCTTTTATCCAGACACATCTGAACGAAGACAAAGACAATGACGACAACACTCTTTCTTCTGACGTCGACGACCTAGAGACATTACAAAGCACCACTGAATTGTACAAACAAAAGGGAAAAGGCCCCGATGAGAAGATTTTTCAATCCCCGACTACAACTCCCAAGAGAACAACATCCCGGAGCATCGCTCCAACGACCCACTCCAGTAAGAAAGTGACCCAAAGTTCTTCAAACAGAGGAGGAGATAAGAACCCTGCTCGCGCTAAAATTGATAGTTCTCACAAGCTTCCCATGAATAAGAAGAGAAAAAACTTTGTAGTGCAAGTGGAAGAGCCCGAAATTGAAAGTGAAGACATGGAACTTGAGATTGATCTGGATAGTGTATTTCACAATGTTGATCATCCCGGGGACGCGATCCAACATAGTCCGCCAATGGAAATAGCTGAGACCAAAATTTTTGACGAAGATGAATCCTTCGTATTCCAGAGCGCTGTTTTTGACAGCGAGTCTAAAAATTTAATTATTGAAAAGAGATATGTAAGAAATATGAAAGGGCCCCCGAGGTGTAGGACAATCAATGACAGAGTGTGCTGTTAAGGCGCTCTGTGATGTTAAGTCACCGATTCAAAACCTACGGGGAAAAAAAATACATCCATGTTAAGGGTTGGTGTGGCTCAGGTTGGGTGCGATCCCTGGGTGCTTTTGACGACTTATATGCCCTTGATTCATGGTTTCTTAGCCACAGGTTAGTCTCACACGTCACGAACAAACTAATAAACAAAAAAAAGAAATAAGAAAGGGGAATCTCATTAAGAGATTAACCTTAGGAGCATGTATCCATCCCAAATCTCCCGACTTCACCGAGCAACCATATATGCTCTTGATGATTCAATTGGAGGCATTGAAGCCAAGAATGCCAGACTAAATGACTGAGTCAAGGAATTGGAGGAAGCTTTGATTCCTATGCCATTGCTTTCCAGTCCTTTAGAAATAACCATGCCTGCCACCCCTAAAGCCAAGTTAAAAGTATCCTCCAGTGTCCTCGCATCGTGTAGAGGCTACATGGAGAAGAATATCAAGAAAAGAATGGAATTGATTACTCAAGCCTAGGAAACATCACAAAGTATGGCTTCCCTTGGAACGAGGGAACATGATTTGCATGAACATTTGAAGGCGGATTTAAAAAATGAAGAATGTTTCTATATAGACATGGTCATCCCTTTTGGCGTCCATGTCAGCAACATGATAGATATGAGAATAAGACAAGAAGATATCCCCTCCCCAAACCAGATCACTCAATTAAATGCATGCTGGAAAGAGAAAGTGAAGAACTTCCATCTCATTGCCCAATCATGTGAACAAGCCATATCAAAGAAAGAAGAATTATTCAGAAAGCTGACCGAAATAGACTTAGCCGGAAGCACCAACGAGGTCCAAGACCCCAACTTAATCGTCAACTCCTTTCCCTTAACCAAGCAAGCCTTCGATGAACAAGTTGATATTTTTAAGGGGTTGTGTTTAGAAAAGTTTTACACCATCCTTGAATATGGTGAAGATGACGTGGACAACTGGCTAGTCAACTATTCGGTACAAAATGAAGAAATTGATCATGCTCTGCATAATCTTTCTATTGATCTAAGGGAATTAGAAAATGAGCTTTTCAACATAAATATCAACGTGGCCCCCATGAAGGGCTACATTGAAGAATGGCTCCAAAGGGAAATCAGAAAGCTCATCGACGAAGGGCAACAGATAGTTGGCATGATTCTAGTAGCCGTCGACGACAACAATAAAAAGGCATAAGCAAACAAATAGCAAAGGGGAAGATATATACCATCAGTGTAAGTCTATATTGATCACATCATGCTTTGTTTATCAATCCAGTTATTCCACCTCTTTAAATAGAAATGTCTAACCAAAGACTAATACCTTCCAATTTCTTCTTTTCATGTCTTGCTCTCTACCCTCGCCCACTTGTTCTTTCTATATTCCAATTTCTTGTACATATTTCTTTTATGGTCCATGTGAGCCCTAATCCCAGTCTATATGAAAAATGTATTTAAATTTCCAGGCATATGTAACAAACAATATTATTTTTTTGATATATTTCAAAGAAAACTATTTTTATCTTCTTTTATATTTATGTGCTCATTTTTTTTTTTATCTTCAACTATGTTGAATGTCAAGAGATTGTGTTTATTTAATTTGAATGTTTAATGTGTGTGATTCCTGGTCCTATTTTCCAGGAACCTTTATTTTAAAAAACAAAAACTTATAGAGGAGTACCACATCTATAAGAACGCAGTAGGATTCAAAAAAAAAAATTGTTTCCTTGCCATCACATATAACTTTATTTATCCTAACACATATATAGACACACAAGCCAGATGATCTATTTAAAGAAGTGACTATGAAAATTGTACTTAACTCTAACCAGTTGGAAGTATACATAAATCATTATGAATTAATTTCATAAATACATTGAAGAGATAAAACATGCAAGGTAGGAACAAAAATTTCGAACATGGAAAGTCAGACTACTGGTAAAAATAAAAGAAAGATGGATTATGCAAAACACATTGTAATGATAATGAAAATACTTTGAAAAACTAAATGGTTTCAATGCCATAATTTCTCTAGGAGCCACGTGTCATTTCCTGCATGGATACCACCTATGCTTCATGCTACTTGTCACGTCTCGGCTGCATTTTCTATTTCCCTCCACTACTTATTCCCCCATTCTTGTGCATTTATTCCCATTCCAACCTGACAGGGATTGCGTTGCCATGCAACACTTGTTTTTAATGAGGCCTTTCAACTATCTAATTGTTCAAATTCAACACTTCATATTCTAAGCCCTTTTAAAAATTCACCAAGGATAAAGGAATATTTCACTACATTACAATTTATTTGAATTTTAAGAAAAATGCCTCATTAAATGTACTCCATTTATGAATGAAGGTCTCATGGTCACATGAAAGACTAAAAAAAGGTTTCTCATGCTTATAATGTATGCACCAATGTTGAATTTTCATTAACTGTTTAAAAAATTGAAGTTTGTTAAAACATGGTATAAATTTGCATGAGAGGGCTCAAAAAATGCATGCCAATTTTTTGCAAGTGACCTTACCAAAATGAACGCCGAATATATATAAGTAAATTGATAGATAAGTCAATAGAATTCCACGTTGGGCGCAAAACCATGTCTTATATTTCTTGCATTCATCTCCAAATGCACACATTTTACGTACAAAATTATGCTCTAACATTGTTTTGACATATTTATAAAATGCGTAGAGTCATCCATAAAGTACACATTAAGACCATGTTAGGGATCCATAAACCCTTTTCATCAGAAACCATGATTCCACATGAAAACAAAATTGCCTTTATTTCAACAATTCAAAAATAACACACCTTTGCATTAATATGCACACCTAAAACAATATACATACTAATATCTTAAAGTTAAAACTATAATAAATATACATGCTCGTATTTTGAAATTTGAATGAGAAGTTATTATAAGACTTCCATATCTACCTAGAATTAAAATTAAAATTGATGCAAAATAGCTTACTTAACCATATATACTCTTACATTAATTTTTGATAAAGAAATAATCCACTAAAGATTAGAGAGCGTTACACGTAGAAGCTATAATATACAAGAACAAATGACCAGTATGATGCGAATTCATTTGAATGAATGATATTGCGGACCTCAGGATTAAGTAATAGGGTTTAGGGACGAACGTTTCAGCTGAAATGGGGGACCTTGGGTTCCCTTCTAGATTTCTCTGTCATCCCTGGATAAGGTCACAACTAACTTTAGCCGGGTTTTGATTGAACTGATGGGATGGAGAGGTAATGGGAAGAGAGTTATTATTAGACAATTGTTGTTAGTAGGGCTAGGGTTAGGGAAGTTATGGAAGTACAAAGATCGATACTAGAAGGTGATTTGGATGAGGATGAGTGGTGGAGCCAGAAGGCTCTATTAAAAATGGATGCAGACTACAGGGAGGAGTTAAGGAAGATTAGACTAGTCCAATCCTTTTAGGATGTAAGGAAGGGATGCCCTGAGGCTGACTTGGTGGTACTTGGCTCGAATCTGACAGATGGCGTGATTCTAAGCTCTCCAGAGGACATCATATGTCCCGAGGTAATAAATGACCTTTTAGCTAGGGTTTTGGTTAAGGGTTGCAAGTCTTAAACCCTACCGACCTTTCCACCAAGCTCCATTTGTGAAGGTTCCTTAGAGACAGGTCGAGCAGATGTGGTTTCTGAGTCGGTTTCTAGAAGGAGTGCTCCTGTTGGGTCACACCTGGAGGAACCAGAAGGCTCTAATTCAAAGGTTGTGAACCAGACGAAGTTGGTAAAGGCGTATGGTTTTGAAAATCACGCGAGGATAGGGGAGTTGGGGGAAGGTAAGGAACACATCGAGGCGACAATGTCTGATGAACATTATAGGAGATAATACCTGGTGTGGACGGGACCAAAATCATGGAAGGTGAAGAAATATAAACTGCATCTTACGCTAGGCCGAGATATAAGACCGATGGAAGCAAAAAATTATACCAATCAGGGATTAGTTGGAAGATTCGGTTACAGAAGCATGTCTGCGAAGGAGATTGATAGGTGGGTTGCGGACTGTTGGGGTCCATTGCTGGGATGTAATCCAATAGTTTATATCTTATGTAAGGGTTGGTACTGTTTCATGTTTAAGTCCGTGGAGGAGATTGATAGGTGGGTTGTGGACTATTGGGGTCCATTGCTGGGATGTAATCCAATAGTTTATATATTATGTAAGGGTTGGTACTGTTTCATGTTTAAGTCCGCGGAGGATGCGAATTGTATTATGAGTTTGGTTTGGATAGTGAAGAGTGGGAGCCTAGTGCTTAAGCACTGGCATGTGGCCTTTAATCTTGAGAAAGAGTTGATAAGATTCAAGCATCTGTGGGTCTTAATGCCCGGGTGTCCACTCGTTGTTTGGAATCGGGAGGCCTTTATGGAAATCGAGAATTTCTTGTATGTAGATCCATGATTACTAGCCAGTTTTGATAGACACATGGGGAAATTCCCTGTGGAGGTCGACATGTTTGATGGAATACCACCTGAAATTGAGCTGGAGTGGAAGGGTGTAACGTTCATCCAGAAATTGGATTACCAAGGGGTGTCGTTTAGATGCTCAACTTGCAAAGCAACATGTCACCTAAGAAATAAGTGCGTGGGGATATACAAAAAACTCCTAAAAGAGTTGTTCGTGGATTGCACAGATGAGACAAAACTAGCACAGGCACCTTAGCCGATCCGGTCTCCAGGATTTAATTTCGGGAATAAGCTACAGGAGAAATTAGTCAGCGAACATATTTCGAGTAAGACTTCTCAGCCTTCCATTAAAAATTTTGATTTTCAAAATGAATATTTGATGGGGGGCAAGTGTAATGATCAGACGTCTTTGGTGGGAGGATCAACTCCTGTTGGGAGGGTAGAGATTTCAGTGTTCCTTCCTTTTACTAGCTCCAAGGTTGGGAATATTAAGAATCGTGGAGAAGTATTAATAAATCCTATGGAAGCCGTGGGTGGGGGTTCGATAGCCATGCAAGTGGTTTTAGAATTAGAGCATAGGAGTATCTAGCTTGGGGTTCAAGAGATGGTTTTGGATCAGAAGGTATTATGTTTAGGTCCTGGGGGGTCTTGTCTATATGGAGGAGGTTTTAAAACCAGGGGTGGTATGCTATCACCCATAGTTGCGGAGGGAATAGACAAGTTGGATCCTGGGTTTCAGGAGAAGGATGCTGGTGAAGCTAGCAATGTGGAACCGAAAACTTCTTTAGAGGGTTGGAAAGTTGGGTCGTTCAATAAAGAAGGAATTTCAGTAGTTATCCCTTTTAATAAGGGTTCCCATAATGTTGGAACTCTAGATGATTGTTTGGAGAGTTCGATCTCTGTTGGAGCTCTATACGATTGTTTGGAGAGTTCAGTCTCTATTCCCTTAACTTTAAAAACTAAAACTTATATGATTTCAGAAGAACCCATTGCTGGCCTATTGAGCAATAAATCTCAGATAGACCAATCGGTGTTGGCGGAGGTCAAGGACTCTCTAAAAAACTTCATCCCGACTTATAGAGACATACTCACCAGACAAACCTTACCTATTTTTACTGGTGGTTTATGTATTAATAAAACTGAAGTATAGGAGGACAAGGGGAAAATTAAAGGGGACATTATTGAATCTACTGTGATAGGGGAGGCCTCTATTATGAAAGGGGAAGTTCGGGGAGGTATAGATAAATAATTCTCTCCACTGAAAACCAGAAGTGCAAGGAAATTAGGGATTGTGAAGGAAAACGAGAACACTTATGGCATCTTCCAGATTGTGGGTCCAAAGGCGCTTAGAGCACAAAAAGCCCTGGCTAGAGTTAAAAAATGATAGTGGATTTCATAAATATTGGGGGGGTGGGGGGAATCACTAAGTTTTTAGCTTTGAAAATATTCTTAGAACAAACAAAACCTGATGTACTACTTATTCAGGAGACTATGGTTAATGCTACAAAGTCTAGGGAGATCTTTAAGAAGTTGTTACCTACCTGGTACTTGAGTGGTGTGGATTCTTCTGGGCTCTGGGGCTTATTATCGGTTTGGAATCCAAAAAAAGTTGACTTCTCTGCCCATCATGGATTATGTTAGAAGGTTATGTAAAGGATCTGGATAAAAGATTGAAGCTGATAAACTGCTATGGGCCATATTCAGACAGAGAGGTCTTTTGGGAGAATATAAAAAGAGATGGGTTACTAAAGGAACACTCTTTAATTTTGGGTGGGGATTTAAATTTTACCACCTCCAACAGAGAAATTTTGGGTGTACATGTCAAATCAGACCCATTACATACATACTTTAATCAGTTGATTCAGGAAGAGGGTTTGGTGGATGTAGAACCTATCAAACTACTTTCTACTTGGAGGAATGGTAGAAGGGGGCAGGAATTTATTGCAAAGAGATTAGATAGATTTTTGATTTCTAAGGACCTGGCTTTGTCATGGTTGAGATATAATACTTGTTTATGTCATCAAAAGATTTCAGATCATGTGCCTATGGTACTACACTTGGAATCTGAACAAGAAAAAGTCAAATATCCTTTCAAGTTTAACTCTATTTGGCTGCAGGATCCAGAGCTAGTTAATTTTGTGAGAAACCATTGGAATGTTTTTTTTGGAACAAAGGTCCTAATTCCAATGGATTCATTAACAAAAAAGTTAAAAATTCTCAAAGGAATGGTGATTAAATGGGAAAGGAAGAAAAATCTTGCAGCAAGGGGTGAATTGATAAAAATATAAGAAGAATTGGAGTTATTATATACAAATAATCTAGGGGGCTTTGAAAATGAAGAAGAAAAGGACATAGTAATTGGATAAGAAAAGAGAAAATTGACTCTCTTGAGGCAGGAGGAGGAAACTTGAAGGAAAAATATTAGGATTAATTGGCTGGCAGCAGGGGATAGGAGTATTAAATTTTTTCATGCATATGCAACTTCTAGAAAACAAAATAATACTATTTGGGAGATTAGGAAGGAAGATGGGACATTGATAACAAGTAATCAAGATTTACAATTGGAAGCTGTGGAGTATTTTCAGAATATTTATAAGGCACATTCAAATATATGTATCCCTGATCAATTAGAATTATTGAAGAATTATCCAAGGATGATTACAAAGGAGGATAATCACAAGGTGATTGAGCCTGTCATAGCCGCATAAATCTTGAAAACTTTAAAAGGATTCAAAGGATAAAAAAGTCCTGGCCCTGATGGCTGGAAAGTGGATTTTTTTCTTGCTTTCTTTGATATCTTGGGAAATGACCTTGTGGATATGGTAGAAGAGTTGAGGAAGAAAGGTTGGGTTTCTGGAGCACTAAATGCCACTTTTTTGGCCCTTATACCGAAGTGTGATAATCCAAATTCTTTTGGAGGATTTAGACCAATTTCCTTGTGCAACTTAGTATACAAGATTATCACTAAAATTATAGATTCCAGAATTAAAACCTTCCTATCCTTTGGTATTTCAAAGGAACAGTTGGGTTCCTTGAGGGAAGACAAATTACTGATGCTATTGGTGTTGTATAGGAAGTACTACACAACATTAAGGTGAAACATATCAAATCCTTGGTCTTAAAATTAGATCTCATAAAAAACATATGACAGAGTTGACTGAGGATTCCTTAGTTTGGTCCTGTTATAGGTGGGATTGAATTTGGAAGAAACTGATTGGATTATGGGCTGTGTGACATCAACAAACTTTGCAGTGTTGGTAAATGGTAAGGCTACACATTTCTTCAAAATCTCAAGGGTTCTGAGACAGGGGTGCCCCTTATCACCTTTACTGTTTCTTTTAATTATAGAAGGTTTGAGTAGAGCTATAAAGGAACAAGTTTCGACAAAGAATATTGAAGGTATTCCAGTGGCAAGAGGAATAAACATTACACACTTAATGTTTGTTGATGATATAATTCTCTTTGGATTTGGTAGTATAGAGGAGTGGAAAGTCTATAAGAATATTCTGGAACTATTTTGTAAAGCTACAGGCATGGATTTCATCCCACATAAATCATCCTTTTTAGAAGCTCGATGGACTACAAGGGAACTTGCTGAATTGAACGAATTTTTGCCATTTGAAACAAACCCAATTGATACAGGTTTTAAATATTTGGGGTGTTTTCTCAAGCCAAATTGTTATACTAAATTAGATTGGAGATGGTTGGAGAAGAAATTTGATGCTAGAATTTCAAATTGGAGCCACACGTGGCTAATCTTAGGAGGAAGAGTTATTTTGGTAAAATCTGTACTGGAAAGTATTCCAGTGTACTGGTTATCTTTAGCTAATATTCCAAAATGTACTCTAAATAATATTAGAAGAAGGATGTTCAACTTTCTGTGGACGAGGGAAAATTTAAATGAAGGGGTACATCTGATTAGTTGGAAAAAGATAGCCAAACCAAAGAAGGTGGGTGGATGGGGTATCAATTTTTTTATTTTTTATTTTTGGGAAAGCTTTAGCAGCAAAAAGTATGTGGAGGGGTTTAATGGTTCCTGGACTCTAGCACGAGGTAATACTTAAGAAACATCTCAGAAAGAAATCAGTGACAGATTGGTTTAGGGAAGGAAAGAAAAATTGGCCTGGTATATCAAATATTTGGAGAGCTCTCACTTCGTCCTATAACATAGTGGCAGATTGGTTGGCTTGAAAACCTTGCAATGGGAAAGATATTAGAATTGGATCAGATCCAATGGTTGGGGCACACAAGTATTACAGATTGATAAAGAATCTAATATAGTCTTTGAAGGATTAGGGTATAGAGAACCTAACACAAGCAAGAGAAATGCATCTAGAGGGTTTGAGATAAACAACTTGGGAAAAGGCTGAGTCTTTAGGATTGGAAGGTGAACAACTAGTGGAGTGGAATAACTTTGTGAAAGGTTTAATAGGCTCGAGTATTGATTTAAATACTGAAAAAGACACCTTGTTGTGGACTTGGGATACTAAGAGGGGACAAGTAAATGCAAAACAGGCATATGAAGTGCAAATATTGTTGGAGGGGGTGGTAGATTCAAAATTCTGGTATACTGATCTTTGGCAATGGAAGATTCCTTTAAAAATCAAACTATTT
>SNQJ01S0022390.1:49898-67991 GCA_010110895.2 Picea sitchensis | reverse complement strand
TTTTATTTTTATTTATTTATATATATATATAATATTAAACCTAATAAGAAGGGAAAATATTATAACAATAAAAAGTAAGATATAAGATATGTTACAGATTCCACTATGTATGAGTTGTACACATTACTAAAATGTTAATTAATTGAATTAAAATTAATAAAATAAAATAAAAATATTAAACATAATAATAACAAAAATAAATTGATGCTTAGCATCCATGGTACTTAATAAATCCCGCCATACAAGTTAAGATAATTCAATAAACAAGTTACATTATCGTCTACATCGCATGGTGAGGGTGGAATGATTCTCTATTTGTGAATGGGCTGCTATTGACACATGTGTATCCCTTGTGTTGCGCTTGGTGGGATTGGTGTGCTGAGAGTGCATGGGTTGCTATTGTCAAATGTATATCCCTTGTGCTGCACTTGATGGGATGGGTGTGCCGAGACAAACAGATACACACAGACAACCAAGTGGGAATGGTTTGGTCAACAAAACGGATAGACACAGACATCCTTTATTTTTGGCTTAATGATAGGCAGATATGTTTTTAAAAAATTGGTCGATGGCATCGAGTCCTTGGAAGGTAGCAATTTTCTTGCTATTAATAGAGGCACAGAATACATGCAGAAAATCGTCCCTCAACATCTCTCTCGATTGAATAGAAGAGAAGAAAATAGAAATAGTTCTCACACAGAGGTGAAAGACCAGAACGCAGGAGGAGGTGCTGTCATGGCAAGGACAGTAGTTGCTCTGATATTCGTTGCCATCGTCGTAGTAATGCTTTCTTCTTTCTCAGGTAAATTGAAATGATTTCATTTTCTGCTTGAATTCATTGCTCGCTTATATCTGATTAATCGTGCGGTTTTATGAAATAAAAGGATCTTATTATTTATTTATGGTTATGAGCTGAGTGTCGATGCAGATCAGGCATTAACAGTTTTCGAGGAAAGGAAGATCACAACGATAAGAAGCACTTATCAGCACAAGCAGCAGAGGAGAGAAATGGGAGAAAGGGAGAAGGAAGCTGCTACAACACCCAGGAGGAGGCCGGAGCAGGCGCCACCGTCTCCCACAGCTGACGACAACTTCCCGGGCCCTGATCCCTCATCCAACAATAACTGATTGTTTCACTGACAATACCCTCTATACATATATTATGAGATTTCCATAGTCTCCAATCTCCAATAAGCGAGTTTGATCGATCTGTTCTGCCACAGCCTCTGTGATGAAAGTCTTTGAATCATAAATCCCAATGATTAATGATAATATTGGACACATCTTGTAATCTATTTACCTTTATTGATTTTGTTGTTTCTGTGTAATACAAATAAAACGATCTTATAAACCGATCTTATCTTACAAAAACAACACTATTTGAAGTAAAATGTTCGTAAGTTATTTTTGGCTAAAACAGTACATCTTATCTCTTTGCTTTGTTTAACTGTCTATGTTTTGGTTTTTAGCAGGAATTTGGTCACATCAATTTGCAGGAAATCATTTTTTTGGTTGTTTAATATTTATTTATGAATGTAAAAATAAATTTGCAGGAAATCATTTTTTTGGTTGTTTAATATTTATTTATGAATGTAAAAATGGATTCACCATATCATTTTGATTATACAAAATTAACCACTCAAATCTAAGGATTTAACATTTTTTTTACAGGATATTCCTAGAAAGTATCGTCAAAGAGGAGAAAGAGAAGAACCAAATCTTATGTCTTTGCTTTGATTAATTGTCTATGTTTTGGTTTTTTTAGCAGGAATCTGACAACATCAATTTGCAGAAAATCATTATTTTCTGTTGTTTAATATTTATTTATGAATGTAAAAATGTATTCATCATACTGAAGGCATTTTGATTATACAAAATTAACTACTCAAATCTAAGGATTTAACAATTTTTTACAGGATATTCCCAGAAAGTATCTCCAAAGAGGAGAAAGAGAAGAACCAAATCTTATGTCTTTGCTTTGTTTAATTGTCTATGTTTTGGTTTTTTTAGCAGGAATCTGACAACATCAATCTGCAGGAAATCATTATTTTCTGTTATTTAATATTTATTTATGAATATAAAAATGGATTCAGCAAACTGAAGGCATTTTTATTATATAAAATTAACTACTCCAATTTAAAGATTTAACAATTTCTCACCGAATATTCCCAAAAAGTATGACCAAGAAAGAGGAGAAAGAGAAGAACCAAAACTTATAAAGTTTAGAGTAGAAATTTTCTGAATCTAATTAGTTAAAAAAAATATGGATGTTGAAAAAATAAAGATTAAAATGAATTTTTACTCATTTGTTATTTATTATTATAAATATATATTATATTATAATTATAATTCATTTATTTTTTATTTTTTATTTTAATGTAATGATTTTTTTATTTATTAATATTAAAAAATTAATACATTTATTTAACTAGTAGTGTTGTGTCAACATTTTATTTTTTAAATTTTTTTATTGAAATCTTAAACAGATCACCATTTTCTATTATTTACATTGCATTTTGAATGTATAAATAAATTCAACATAATTAAAAACATAAATATAATTATAAAAAAAAGATAAAACATTTAAATTACACTTCTAATTATTTATACATTTCCTTAATCACCTCATATAAACTAACATTACAAAACATTACATTATATGACAATTTTTTCCACTTAAATTATAAAATGATATGATTCTGTATATTTTTTTTTCCAGACACTGATATATAATATTATAACTATTTCAAATATATATCATATATAATATTATGAATATTTCACATATGACTCATTTACAAATATTATGACTTTATCTCAACAATATTAGTAAAAATATATGTATATATGAGCATTATATTTTTAGATGATGGCTATTTCACATGTGACTCAATTACGAATATTAATGTCCAAAGGCATCCCCTATTGAAAACTGCTAGAGTAATTGCTCTTTTAACGAGGAATGCAGAGATTCATTTAATGGAGAATATTCTCCGTATTCTCCTTGTGAAGGGCTTCGATTAAATATGACAACATCTTTGCCATTTTAAATATATGCGTTAGTCATTATTGAATGCAATTAGCAGGTTTTAATTAATAAGTCTTACTGTGCTATTTTATTCCTTTTTCACTCAAGCTATTTCTAACCCTACCCGATTTTAACATTTCCATTTCTTGCCATTTCTATTCATGTGCTCTGCACGGACATGTGTTTCCAATTCAATTTGCATGGTCTGTTTTAGTTTTGTTTAATTGTTTCCATTTCACATTGTCTATTCAATGGGAAATGTGGCCACGTAATGCTCGGGCTCTTCCAAACATTGGCTGGACTCTTTCTGATCAATACGTATTTGAACAAGAACCACGATGCAATATTGCGATCTCACATTTTCTTTGGAATAAATATGGGATTTCATGCAGTTAGGAAATCGTTTCTTTACATGGATTCAATGGTGATGTCTACTTGGGAACATTGGATCTATTCCCAATCCAACCATGGAGTCCAACCGGACTTGGTTAATGCAAGCGACGATAATCACAACAAGAGAACAACTAGAATTTGTTGGACTTCTGCGAACATAATTCAGACAAAAATAGAAAAATATAAAACTTAACTCACAACACAACAAAACAAAGATGAACAAAAATGGGGGACAATGGTAATCTTTATTGCTCAGCCAACAAGAAGCTCCTCACGGGCTTCTACATTTAACCAAGAGAGATCTCAAGCGTTTACAGGCATATAGAAATCCAAATGCTTGAGAAACCTCCAAACGAATGTAATGGAAAGGGTATGTGTTGTCACAACCCAACAATCTCCACCTTGACAACGATTTATTGATACCTTTCTGAACGAATCAAACATCACCTTCCTGTGAGCCAAGAGAAGCCAAACACCACCGCAGTTTTTCTAACATGAACATGTCTGCACAATTTTCTCTAGTATGGACCACTCTACCTCCATTGAATCAACATAACCAAAAACTAAATCTATGCAACCACTATAGGTGATACTCATTCTTGTTAGCTAATGAAGCACCCATTTCCATGCTCTTTACCTGGTTTTGCCATGTGTCCACTGACAACACCAATTGCATGTGAAATATTTGAACATTTCATCGCAAACATTAACCTTCCTACTATATTGTACATGAGACATATAATCATTTTCTTCCTTACTATGAGGACTTAAAATTGAAGAAAACTTACAATGGAAAGATAAATGGATATTTATCGGTTTCACGAAGTTCATATTGAACCTCATCAATGATAACCAAGCATACCATTTTTCCCATCTATGTATACTTCTATGCCTGAGATTTGTTTTGTCGCTCCTAGATCCTTCATCAAAAGTCCTATCCAACTAAAACTTTAAGCTGTTGATCTCAACCATGCTTTGCTTGCAACAAATATATCAACATAACATCAAGATAATGAATATGCCATAAACACAATGATCATGCTAACTTCTTAAGAAAATTGTCTCACCATGAAGGAATCAAACATCTTTTACCACTTCCTAGTTACCTTAGGCCATACAATGATTCCCTGAGTTTGAAAACATATCTCCCTTTTGCGATCCTGAGAAACTTCTCATATCTATGTTACTGATGATTTGTGGACAGTAGGATCCCACAATTTGCATCCCTTAGTTCCATCACCATGACCAATAGAGATATAAAACAATGTTCCCTTGACCAAATCCGACCAAGCTGGTTGGTGATCTTTTGGACGATTCTTCATATCAACATCAAAAATGTTCACAATTCCATCTAGCCTCTTCTCTTTTGGCTCAAGTTTCAGAGATTCATGATCCAGACTGTAATGTCCCTTTCCAAATAGGATCTCCAGAGAGGAGGCTTAATGGTCTAAACCTCCCCATTAGACTATAGCCAGGGCCAGAAAAGGGGTAAACAAGGTTACTAGAGGTCACTCCAGTCAAAGGTGTTATGTTCGGAAAGTGACATTGAGCTAAATATGGTTAAAAGCGTTTTTAAGTCATTATGAGCTAAAAATAGAACAAATGAGCTAAAATTAGAACTCAACGGTGAATTAGGGTTTTAGCAGTAAATTAGGGTTTCAGTAGTGAATTAGGGTTTTGGAAATCTAGAAGAGAAGAGTCAGTGACCTAATTCATCATTATGTAGATTATGACTTGTCATTGAGGAGAGAGGCGCTTCTCAGGAGAGATAGTTCAGTGGATTCCAGGAGGAAGACACCAGTTGGCTGATTTCAGTGTTGAAAGACACACCCTAGTCACTGGGAAGATCACACAAGTCTTCCATCATTCTTCAGCAGCAGTTACGCAGGGTTCAACAACAAGGGTGCATTCATCCAGGGTGATGGCGCATCTCCTGAGAAGGTTTAGGGGATCGACTTGTCCCATCCAAGGAGAATTCTGAGATTTCCCTCTGACCCGTTTGAGAGGAAGGCAAGGCACATCATTTGCCTGGTTCCTCACCAGATTCCGAAGGAGGAATCATCTGGGGTGCATTTTCCAGACTTGCAAGTGTGACACTTTTGGGGGATACATTCAGGGTTCCCGAGCGAGCATTAGGCCATATTCAGGGAAACCCTTCCAACCCATTTCCTAGTAGACCAAAGCGGTCATTTTAAGACACATCTCAGTCGATTCCGACGGTGGAATCACTAGGGCACATTTTTCCAGTGAGAGAGGGGTGCATTCCCCCAGGGGGATCCATGCGGGGTCCAAACCCATCAGCATATGGGTCCAACAGTTACCAGGACTGAGAACTAGAGCAGGGCGCATCATTTGGGATAGTTTCCAGGCCATTCCAAGAGGTATAGCTGCCAGGGAAAACTTTCCAGACTTCCAGCAGTTATCGTATGAGCTACCATAGTTATAACTTATCCATTGATCCCGTAGTGCTCACCTATTTCCAGGTATTATCATTTAGTTTGCTTATTGTATTCTGGCTAAGATCCTTTTGTCTTTTGATCTAGCCGAGTGATTCATTTTATTCAGCCGCATTCGGCCTTTTGTACTTCACAGAGATATCATAATATAAACTTTGTAGTCCTTTGTCACATTTATTATTTGTATGACTATTTATATGTTGTAAACAATTAATCCTACACACACATTAGTAGCGTTTCCTAGACTAGCCAAGTCAGTAACATTACAGTGGTATCAGAGCTTTAGTCCTGTCAACCTGTGACTAAAGACAATGAGTGCAACAAAAGACCCAGAGGGTCGGGAACACGTAGGTGATGAATATGTCACTTACAACAGGCGTAGGGAAAGAAGGTCTAGGCCTGACTTTCCTCCTTTTACTCCTAGCTCAGAGGAAGATGAAGAGCCACACAGAGAATCAGAGAGAAGGGCAGAGCGTGAGGCAGAGAGGATGCTAGGAGACAGATATGAGCGACCAGAGGGCAGTGGCAAGGCCCTCATGGAACTAGAGACAACTTTCATGCAGGTTATCAGTGACATGTTAGCTAGTCAGCGGACCATGTCTCAGTCCTTGGCACAGGTGGTTGATATATTGGCTTGAGTGGGCAACCCAGACACACAAGCCCTGCATGCAGCATAGGGAAACTCGGGAGCATGAAGTAGACCCCAGTCACCCACTCACACATACACTTCTGCGAGTAGGATTCCCAGACCCTTGTTTCCCAGTTTCCATAGGGCACCTCCAGCAGCAGCACAGTTGTCGATAGCACTGAGGCTGCCCACTCATGCAAAGGACATAGCAAAGTATCAGAGGGAGTACACAGCATTGGTTCATGACTTCCATCAGGACATGACCCTAGTTGAGTAATGTGGACTCAGACTCAGGAACCGCCCCAGAGAGCCACAGAGAGGAGCACCGCAACAACAACAGGGGCATAACATGGATTTCATCCGAAAAGTTGGTAAACTCACCATACCTTCTTTCAACGGATTATCCAAATGCACCGCCAAAGTTTGGGTACAAAAGCTAGACACATACTACAAGATCAATCAGATGACCAAGACATAGGCCATCAGTTTCGCGACCTTACACTTGGAGGGTGAGGCACAGGAGTGGTGGTATCATGGATTAGTGACATTGGGTCACAGTCGCATCACCTCCTATAGGGAGTTCACAGAGAGGCTCATGGAAAGGTTTGGCAGGAGGGATCTCGAGATCCACTTCAGGGATCTAGCCCAATTGAGACAAACTGGCACAACAGAGGCGTTCATCATGGAGTTTCAGCGGGTAGCCATGGCAGTGACAGATATATTAGAGCCCAGGTTGATCATCCTATTCACAGAGGGACTTGCAGAGCCTTTGAGAGGATGGGTGAAGGCATACAAGCCTCCCACCTTGCAGGATGCCATCCTTTGCACTCAAGATTTGGCAGGCTCAGTGCCAAAGACTAAAACCTTTTCCAAACCCTTCGTACCCTAGAAGGATCGAAATAGAAAGCCATTCCAGAGAGAATGGCAGGGCAAGGAGAAGTTGTATGATGAGACTAGGTGAGAGCTTATGAGGAAGAAGTTTTGCTTCAACTGTAGAGACCCTTGGGTCCTAGGCCACATGTGCATGGGCAAGGGAGAGATTCACTATATTGAGGTGGAAGCAGATAGTGTGGATAGTGAGGAAGAGGACTAGGACAGTGGATCCACTAGCTCAGAGGAGGAGTCAGCATAGGAAGAGGAGTAGCCTCCCTGTAGACCACCGACACCGGTAGGAGCCCATCCTCCAGTACTCCCACAGCCACCTGAGCAGGATAACAAGAAGAAACCAACAAAGGGAGGAGTCATAGCGACCCTTTTCTGGTGTTCCCAAGTATGATACCCTTCGGATCAAAGGGAGTATTCAGGGAAAACGAGCAATCGCCCTGATAGATGGTGGTGCCACCCACAACTTCATCGACGCTTCACTAGTATCGAGATGGGCACTTCAGAAAAAGGAGTTTGAGGGGATTGATGTTGCAGTAGAAGATGGTCACACAATGGAGTGTCTAGACAGAGTCCCAGACTTGGAGGTAAAGTTAGCCAACTACACAGTGAGAGACACATTTTATGTGGTTGACCTATTTGACACAGATGTGGTGTTGGGAGTCCAGTGGATGATTACCTTGGAAAAAATAACCACCAATTACCAAACCTTGGAGATGGGATTCAGAGACCATGATGGGAAGAAGTTTGTTCTAAGAGGTATGTCGACAGGAGCACTCAGGACAGTTTCAGCCAAGAGGATGGAGAGGATATCCATACATGGGGAGGTAGCATATGTCGTCGAGTGTTTGATCACTACGCGGAAGGATTCAGAGGGTCGACAACAGTATCATACAAAGATCAAGAATTTGTTGGGACAACATCGTCAGGTATTTGAGTCGATTCCACCAGGGAGACCACCTGAAAGGGGGTTTGAGCACACCATTGAGTTGGAAGAGGGGGCCAAACCGATGATCACCCCCCCCCCCCTATATTCATACTAGGAGGTTCAAGGATGAGATAGAGAAGGAAATCAAGGAATTGCTAGCAATGGGACACATCAGACCGAGAAACAACCCATTCACTTCTTCATTTGTCTTAGTTCTAAAGAAGGATGGCACCATGAGGATGTGCATTGATTACCGAGCCTTGAATAAGAAAACCATCAAGAACCAGTATCCTATCCCACGCATTGACGAGTTGATGGATGAACTGCATGGGGCAATTTTCTTCTCAAAGATTGATCTACGCTCTGGGTATCGCCATATCAACATCCGAGAGCAGGACATAGAGAAGATGACATTTCGATGTCACTTTGGACATTTCGAGTTCCTGGTTATGCCATTTGGGCTATCCAATGCACTCGCTATGTTCCAGTCTTGCATGAACCACATATTCAAGGATCAGTTGAGGAAATCGGTCTTGGTTTTCTTCGACGACATCTTGGTCTACAACAAGACATGACAGGAGAATATGAGGCACTTGGATGAGGTATTGAGCATCATGAAGGCACAGTCATTATATGCCAACGAGTCCAAGTGTGAGTTCGGTATGACAAAGCTGCTTTACTTAGGCCATATCATCAGTGCATAGGGGGTACAAGTGCAACAGGAAAATATTAGGGCCATTATGGATTGGCCAATGCCCGGGAATGTAACAAAGTTGAGGAGTTTCTTTGGGTTGTGCATCTATTACAGGTAGTTCGTCTGGGGTTTTTCTCATATTGGAGCACCGCTGACGGATCTTACCAAGCTTGGGGCTTTCATCTAGACCAAGGAATCACGAAAATCCTTTGATAACATGAAGGAATTCATGAGCACTTGTCAAGTGTTGGC
Source organism: Picea sitchensis (assembly GCA_010110895.2). NCBI lineage: Eukaryota > Viridiplantae > Streptophyta > Pinopsida > Pinales > Pinaceae > Picea > Picea sitchensis. The sequence goes on along the minus strand of SNQJ01S0022390.1, from coordinate 58,730 downwards.
ATTACCAGACTTCACCTTGCCATTTGTACTAGAGTGCGATGCATCCAACGAGGGTATCAGAGCAGTTTTGATGCAGGGAGGACACCCCATTGTATTCAAGAGTAGGAATCTCAGTCAGCCCAAGAGTTTGTACTACATTTATGACAAGGAGATGTTGGAAATCATGCATGCCTTGACCAAATTCAAACAATATTTGGTGGGCAGCAAATTCGTGGTCAAGACAAATCACAACAGCTTGAAGTATTTCCTTGAGCAGAAGGACCTCAGTGAGTGCCAATAGAAATGGGTGACGAAGGTACAGGCATTCGACTTCGACATAGAGTTGTTCAAGGGGAATAAGAACATTGTGGTTGATGCACTATCGAGGAGACTTGCGGCCTGTTCTTTGATGGAGATTTCAACATATTGGAAATCCCACTTGTTAGTGGAATATTCCAAGAACAAGTTCTCTTGTGAGGTAATGGATGGACAGATACAGGATGACAGGTATAGGGTCATTGATGATGTCATATTCTATGGGGATAGAGTCTACTTGGTGCCAGATTCAAGGCTCAAGAAGAATATCCTCATAGCAATTCATGATTCACCACTAGCAGGCCATCAGGGGTTTTTCAAAACCTACAGACAGATCAGGGAGAGGTTCTCATGGAAGGGCCTCAAACATGACATTATGAGGCACGTCAGTGAGTGTGTGACTTGCCAGCAGAACAAGTCAGAGCATGCTCTTCCAGTAGGGATACTTCAGCCATTCCCCATTCCAAAGAAGAAATGGGAGAGTATATCGATGGACTTCATCACAAGCCTACCCAAGGTCCAGGGTAAGGACTGTATCTATGTAGCGGTCAACATATTGACCAATTTTTCTCACTTCTATGCCATACCGACAGAGTACAAAGCAGTTCAGGTAGCCAAGCTATTCTTCAGGGAGGTCTTCAGACTTCATGGGTTGCTGAGGAACATTGTCAGTGACAGGGACAGCCGGTTCATGGGGACATTCTGGAGAGAGTTGTTTCAGTTGGTGGGGACATAGATGACACCCAGCACCAGCTATCACCCTCAGACAGATGGGCAGACCGAGATTGTCAACAAGTGGGTTGAAGGATATTTGAAGAACTATGTAGGTGGACAGCAGATAACAAGGGTAAAGTGGCTACATCTAGGAGAGCATTGCTACAACACCACTTTCCACATGTCCATTGGTATAACACCCTTTCGAGCATTGTACGGATATGATGCTCCCACTTTGGTAGACTTAGTTTTCGGGGAGAGAAGAGATCCCAAGGCCAAGGATTGGATCATAGAGAGTCAGGAGATTCTCAAGTTGTTGAAAGAGAGCCTGCAAACCACACAGAACCGACAAAATATGAGTGTGAACAGGCACAAGATAGAGTGCAACTTTGAGGTTGGGGATTTGGTTTTCTTAAGACTCCAACCTTACAGACAGTCATCTCTGAAAAAGAGTGGGGCCGAGAAGCTCAAGCCCAGATTTTATGGCCCTTATAGGGTCATGCGCCGAGTAGGTGAGGTTTCTTATGAGTTAGAGATTCCAGAGGGGAGCAAGATTCATAACTTGTTCCATGTATCTTGCCTCAAAGAGGGAGTGGGACAATTCATTAGCACATCAAAGGAGCTTCCCCCATTGGATGAGGATGGAGAGTTGGAGTTTGTTCTGGAGGAGGTTTTAGAGTTCTGGGAGCGGAAACTGAGGAGTTGGGTCATCAGAGAGTGTTTGATCAGATGGAGAGGGCTTCTAGTAGAGGAAGCTACTTGGGAGAGCAAGCAGGTGATGCAGCACCCTAGCCTAGTATTGCTTGAGGACAAGCAATTTTGGGAAGGGAGGACTGTAATGTCCCTTTCCAAATAGGAGCTCTAGAGAGGAGGATTAATGGTGCAAACTACCCCTTAGACTATAGCTAGGGCCAGAAAAGGGGTAATCAAGGTTACTAGAGGTCACTCCAGTCAAAGGTGTTATGTTCGGAAAGTGACATTGAGCTAAAAATGGTTAAAAACGCTTTTAAGTCAATATGAGCTAAAAATAGAGCATATGAGCTAAAATTAGAAGTCAACAGTCAATTAGGGTTTCAACAGTGAATTAGGGTTTTGGAAATCTATAAGAGAAGAGTCAGCGACCTAATTCATTATTATGCAGATTATGACTTGTCATTGAGGAGAGAGGCGCATCTCAGGAGAGATAGTTCAGTAGATTCCAAGAGGAAGACACCAGTTGGCTGATTTCGGTGTTGAAAGACACACCCTAGTCACTGGGAATATCACACAGGTCTTCCATCATTCTTCAACAGCAGTTATGCAGGGTTCAACAGAAAGGGCGCATTCATCCAGGGTGAGGGCACATCTCCTCAGGAGGTTTAGTGGATCGACTTGTCCCATCTAGGGAGAATTATGAGATTTCCCTCCGACCCATTTGAGAGGAAGGAAAGGCACATATTTTGCCTGGTTCCTTGCCATATTCTGATGGAGGAATCATCTGGGGTGCATTTTCCAGACTTGAAAGTGCGACACTTTTGGCAGATACATTCAGGGTTCCCGAGCGAGCATCAGGCCATATTCATGGAAACCCTTCTGACCCATTTCCCATTAGACCAAGGTGGTCATTTTGAGACACATCTCATCCGATTTTGACAGTGGAATCACTAGGGAGCATTTTTCTAGTGAGAGAGGGGTGCATTCCCCCAGGGGGATCCATCCAGGGTCCAAACCCATCAACAAAGGGGTCCGACAGTTACCATTACTGAGAACTAGATCAGGGCGCATCATTTGGCGAACTTTCCAGACTTTCAGTAGTTACCGTACAAGCTGCCATAGTTCCAGTGCATCCATTGATCCCACAGTGCTCACCTATTTCCGGGTGTTATCATTTATTTTTCTTATTGTATTCTAGCTAAGATCCTTTTGCATTTTGATCTAGCCAAGTGATTCATTTTATTCAGCCACATTCGGCCTTTTGTACTCCGCAGAGATATCATAATATAAACTTTGTAGTCCTTTATTACATTTATTATTTGTATGACCATTTATATGATGTAAACAATTAATCCTACACACACATTAGTAGCGTTTCCTAGACTATCCAAATCAGGAACATTATACAAACACATTTGTAGAAGCTTCAGGTCATCCATATTGGGACACATCAATGAATGAAGAGTATCATTCTTTAATGGTGAATGATAATTGGGATCTTGTACCCCTTTCGAAAGGAAGAAAACTTTTCAAATGTAAATGGGTGTACATAACTAAGTATGCATAAGATGGAAGTGTTGAAAGACACAAGGCTCGGTTAGTTTCCAAAGGTTTCTCTCAAGTTGAAGGAATTGACTATAATTAAACCTTTTCCCCCATATCCAAAATGAATTCCATCCACCTTGTTCTAGCCCTTGTTGCCTCGGATAAATGGGAGTTCCATCATATGGATTTTAAATCCGCCTTCTTGTATGAGGATTTGCAAGAAGAAATATACATGGAACAATCTCATGACTATGTCCAAAATGACTCCAACCTTGTATTTCATCTTAAGAAATCTCTTTATAGTCTTAAGCAAGATCCTCGAGCTTTATATGCCAAAATGGAAAACTTTCTTCTTGACACCGACTTTTCTAGATGTCATTTTGACCCTAATGTCTATACCAAGAAAGTAAGAATCCTCATAATACTTGTTATTTATGTTGATGATATTATCCTTATTGGTAGTGACCCTAAACTTTTAACCCATGTGAAATCTAGCCTTAAAAAGAAATTTGAAATGACAAAGTTAGGATATTTGCATTATTTCCTTGGCCTCCAAGTATTGCAAACCAAGGAAGGGATCTTTATTTCTTAGTCTAAGTATGCCTATGACCTTCTTCGCCACTTTAACATGGAGGATTCTAAACCAGCCCCTTCTTCCTTCCAACATGGAGTCAAACATGTTGCCACTTGTACTTCTCCCGAAGTTGATGCCACCTTATACTGCTAGTTAGTTGGTAGCCTCTTATATTTGACTCATACTTGATCTGATATTTCCTTTGTTCTTGCTCTTGTTGCTCGGTATATGCAAAAACCCCATGATAGCCATTGGAAAGAATCTAAAAGGATACTTCGATGTGTATGAGGTACAATTCAATTTGAGATACATTGCAGTTTAGGGGGGATTCCTTTTTCGGTTGGTTTCACTGATTTGGATTGAGTCGACGACCCTGATGATAGAAAGTTTATTGTAGGTTAGGTTTTCAGCCTTGTTTCTAGACCCGTCACTTGGGATTGTAAGAAAAAATATGTTATTTCTCCTTCTTCAGTAGAAGCAGAGTATCGAGCAATGGTTAATGCAAGTTAATAAGCCTTGTGGCTTTGACAGATCCTTTCAGAGTTTGGATTCTAGAAACAACACCCGACCACCCACTAGTGCGAAAATTAGAGCGCCATCGAGCTCACCAAAGATCCAATTCAACATCAGCACAAAAAACACGTCGAGATACACATGCAATTCATCAAAAATCTCATTCATGATTGAGTTATTGAAGTGCTTTTTTCCCTACAGAAGATCAAGTTGTAGAAATTTTCACAAAGTCTTTTACAAAAGCAAAGTTTTCAAAACTTTGATCTATATTAGGAGTTCAACAAGTTTTCATTAAGGGAGGATAGGCTCTAATGCCTCCTTCCTTCTCTTGTTGTGTCACCTTTGAAAATCGTTCAATCATATCTCAAGTTGTTCTTAAGGGGGGATATTAGGATATTTAGATACTTAGGAGTTAGTTAAGATCAACTTGGTCTAATGTGTTGTTACATTAAAGTGTGTTTATTTAGTATGCATTAGTAATCCGACGGTCACGATATGTTCCCAACATAGAGTGATTCGACGACTCCTATTCTCCTCGATCTTAACGACTACATTGATCCATGGCTTAGCACCCGATTGGTCCATGATATATATTTAAAGAGCATGGAGGGTCATTTGATGGTGATCCATTGTGAGAAACTCTATGTAATATTTTTTCTTTTGCATTAATAAATTGCATCAAGTGGCCACGTTGGTTGGGGTCATGGATGTTTCCCCATAGGGGTTTTACCACATAAAAACATCGGTGTGTTGATATTTCATATGGTTTTGTGAGTCGTTACTAAAGTTGTTTGTTCTCTATTGGAATATCTGTGTTGTCGAACATGCAATACTCAATTCAACATTTGCAAACTTCAAAAACTATTTTCCCTAATTATTTTAATGGGGAAATTTCATCAAACACTTGTCACACAAACTGCAGTTTCTTCATATATAGCTTAGTTTTATCCCATACACCCCCAATGTTGTAACCAATAGCTCTGAGGCCATTTTGAAATTTACCCAATACCCTATGTGCACATTAAGGATATGAGGTACTATTTTAACCACCGAAATTCACACAATTTTTTACTCCATTACATATCACATAGTTCTATTATTAACTAATTACAATATGCAAGCATGATAATACAAATTTATGCAACATACTACAACCATCCAAATATCCATGAGACCATAAATTATGAATGTAGGTTAATATAGGAAGTTAGATCTAAACAATTGCAAATTAATTCAACCATGACATAAAAAATAATAATTTAACATTAAACTAACACAATTCACATGTATTTTTGTGACCTCTTATATATCTAGAATTTCTACCAACTGGTTGCAGAAAAGGGAGTCCCACCCTACCATAGGATCCTTGTTGCACCATCTCTATCTACAACAAAGGGAACCCCTAATATGAGGCTATGAATCCACAAGGATGAACTCTTCCTATGACCAACTCAAATTCTCTTCTTACAACTCAATTCCTAGGTTCATAGTCAATAATTACACCTATGAAATTCCCAATCCATAACCCTCTTCCCCATCATCCTGCACAACCTAAGGAATGAGATCCCCTTCTCTCCTTATAAATCCCTTAGGTTTTCCCACTTCCTCCAGGGCTCCAACACAAACTGGCTAGGAAATATTACTATTGGGATTCTAGAGAATTATCAGTTGTAGCAAATTTCCTCAATGACAACCATTATCATTATATACAACCAGAATTCTCACTTAGTTTGTGGTTGTACTTTTTGTAATTTGTTTACAACATACTCATGACAATTTTCTCAAGGATAACTCTCCTGGTTTCCCCAAACAAAGGATAATTCACGAGGTAAATTTGAACTCTTGATAGTTCAATTTCTCTACTAATTCAAACAATACCCAAACTTTGAACTCTCTTCCTCAAACCTTCCACCGAATCATAGTCTACTTGCATGGAAAAAGATAAAACTTAAGTTGCATGGCATGAAGGGACCACATATCTCCTTCATGCATTAGCCCCCCCGAGGTTTAATTAAACAACAATTAGCTAGTAATCAAGGGACAAAATTAAGGTTACAAAGAATTTGGGATAAATCACTTAATAAGGTCCTTTTCATTAGCCTACTTAAGCCTCCTTGTCTTTCCCCTCTTGTGGAGTTATAGCCTCTATTCCTTTTGTCCTTCTTTTATGTAGTCGATGATGTATTTTATTATCATTCAATCTCTGGTTACAATTTACATTTGTTAGCATATATCCATTCATCATGTACATTCACAGTACTGAACCAAGGATCAAAATTGGGGTATCACACACATGGTACATGAGCCCCATAAACAAATGTTATGGTCTAGACTGTGTGTCCCAATGCTCAAAATTCTGACCATATCTCACAAGTAAGCTAGACATTCCTTACGTAATGCCTATCCAGTGGCCTAAGGCATTGCACCCTACCTAGGAACTCTAGAGGAAATTGGTAGGTATTTTGACCTTGAACCACAACCTAGACTGCAAGAGTCATCCAAATTGTTGCAAATCTTCGTTTTTCCACCATATCCCACTTGTATGCCCAAGATTTTATATGTTATAAGCCACAAGAACCATCCCTAGCATTGGAAATGTCTAAATATTTTCCATATCCATCTTGTAGGCTAAAAATTTCCTATATAAAGCTTATGTTATGGATCAGGGTCCAATGATAACACTGTAAAACTATGACCATCAATAGTACACTAAACCTCTATAAGCCACTATATCTACAAAGATTCCTTATACAAAGTTTCAAACATCTTAAAAATTGTAAAGTTTGGTTTGCTATTAAAATGCTTACAAGTCAAATATAGAAACCCAATTGAGTATTAGAAAAATCGATTTCACAATTCATAATAACATAATGAAATCTCAAAGCATTCTTTTAAAATTTTCTATAAAATACATGATAAGAAATGAAAATTTGACTAAAATTATATTAATGAAACAAACACAAAAACTAACTTGGAATTATGGTAGTATCTATAAGATCCATTCATTGATAATGCAAATACATGGATATGGATTCGAGATCTAAATAACCTAGAAGAAGCAGCCAAACTATGAACCCTAAATTATGGATATAAACGATTATAAGCACTATGTTGCAACACAGAGATATAAAAAGATTTCGTGAGAGGCTTGTTAGTTGTTAGAGGTTGGGAGTTGTAAACTTTGGGAAGTGGCTTTTCATTGTGTTATATGTATGTTATATTTGTATTGTTATTTGTTTTAGTCAGTAAAGTGTTTTATACTTTTTATATAAGGTGTATATATTTTATTCTCCAAATTTAAGTTTATGATTTGTAAATAATAAATATAGTTTTTAATAATTAAACTAAACTAAATTATTTTTGAAAATTCAATTAACTTTTATAAATAAATAAATATAAATTAACATTAAATTTTTAATAATAAGTTAAAAGTCAATTTATCTCGTGTAAAAAAATACAAATTTCCCAACCAATCTCTAAATTATTCAATACATACGCCAAGGATATCAAGTTTGGATTATATTATACAACATTCAAACAACTACGCTATTGGAAATCCATAGTCGAAGTAAATGACGAATACATGATGCTGGTCTCCGTACACACAAAGTTACTTAATTTAGACGTCTCATGAATTTGTTATTTTTACTTTGAAATAATGGAAAGGAAGTAGATAAATTTTATTTAAAATTTGGTAACAATAATTTATTGTAAAATCAGATTATGTTAAATCCATTTTTATATTAAAATGATAATTTTTGAGAAATCCCATAAATATTTGGAATAGACTGCGAGCTGCGATACAGATCAATCAACTCGCTTATTGCGGACTATCAATTGAACAATCACTTGTTCTTGTTATTGTTGAGAGAATGATCAGGACCCGGGAAGTTGTTGTTGGCTCTGGGCGACGGCGGCCCCTGCTCCGGCCGCCTCCGGAGCGTTGCGGCTGCCTTCTGGTCATCTCCTCTCATTTCCCTTCCCCTCCGCTGATATGCGCTTCTTATCGTGATCTTCCGTCCATCAAAATCCATTAATGCCTGGCCTGCATCGGCATTGGATTCGTAAAAATAAGCAAAGATATTTATGCAAACAATGAAACGAAGAGGAAAATCGGAGCATTAAACCTCACCCGAGTAAGAAGACAGCATTATAATGGTGGCGATTAGTATCAGAACAACTACTGCCCGTGTCGTTGCCATGACAGTGCCTCCCGCCGCTGCTGCGTTCTTTCGCCTGTGTGTACCTATTACTATATGACACTGCCTCCTGCTGTTGCTGCGTTCTTTCGCCTCTATGTACCTACTACTATTTCTTGTGGGTCTCAGAAGCGATGATTTCTTGCCTGTGATTCGCCCCTATTAATAGGAAGCGAGCCGTTACCTACCCACGGCTCCATAATTTTGACCAATTGTTTTTTTGGGTGGCACTGTCTATCCATTCGGCTTACCAAACCATTCCACTAAGTGCGACACAAGTGATATACAGTTGACATTAGC
>SNQJ01S0022390.1:24532-37500 GCA_010110895.2 Picea sitchensis | reverse complement strand
AGAGGGAGATTTCCTGTGAACCCATTGTTGCTGAGATCGAGCCTCCTTAGATAGACAAGAGAGGAGATGTTGGAATGGATTGTGCCTTCCAAGCCGAGGGAAGGCAAATCCACGGCCTTGACGCGTTGAAATCTATCACAGCTGATTCCAGTCCACGCGCAGGGCGATTGCGCAGAAGCATTCCACGAGCCGAGCAGAATCTGTGAATTTGGGTTGAGATTTCTCTTGAAGAAAATCAACGCCTTGCCATCCTCAGACAAACACGAAATCAATGGTAATGCATTTGCTATCAATGATAATAATACGAAGAAGAATGTTTTCCTCTTCATCTTCGTCTCAGCTGTTACCAGTCCAATGCTGAGGAAACGAGAGGATATAAAAACCTCCATTGCTGAGGACACGAGAGGATATAAAAACCTACAGGCCGCCAATAGGCTGTAAAAATGGCCAATATTGTTCAGGCAATCAATTGTCGGTGATTGTGATTTCCATCACGCTTGACTTTTGTTCATACTACAGATTACAAAATCTTATAATCAGTCAACCGAATGAACGGATTGGTGCAGAGAGAATTTAAAAAATGGCCAACTTCCTTGAATTTCCAGTCAACTGAATGAACGGATTGGTGCAGATTACAAAATCTTATCATTAGTCAACCGAATGAGCGGATTGGTGTAAAGAGAATCTAAAAAATGGCCACTGCAATCTAACTTTCTTGACTTCATCTTAATGGTGACTGCCATCGAACTTCCTTGACTCCTAAATATTTGTGCTGATTGAGAACCTTTACACGATAGGCACGTATATTTTATCGCATTAATAATATAAAAATATCCATTGTGTAACGAAAAAAAGCAAAGCAGACATGGGTTAGTTGGGTTTCTAGAGTCATCGACCTCTATCAGCAATGCCCACAATGAGAAAAATAAAAATAAAATAATGAAACCATTTTTCTTTTTAAATATTAGACACCTAACTAGTGGATATGGAATAGCAACATGCAGAGGATCAGAGCAAATGAGAGGCGGCTAAACCTTGAAAGCACCCTGCCTAACTTGTGATGGTACCCTAAAGCGCCCCACTGATGGTAACCTCGCTGGACCGCAAAACTTTATGCGATGGCAGATGTGCACAATCTCAAGGAAATGCATGAAGGTAGGGAGGGGTTGACCAAAACCATCACATGGCAATTATGGAAGTTTCTATACACAAATTTCAAATCATTTTTCAAACTTTATTACTGCACACGTTTAATCAATTGTTAAGAGCGTTGGGTGTTGAGATTTCTTTGGAAACATAATATAGTCAAAGTCAAAGAGGCCAGGCCAATTTGAGAACTGTAGAAGAAGAATAAATACAAATTTCATTGTATGTTTTGACATATTTAGTATGTAACAATAAATAAATTGTAGAAGAAGAATAAATACACCTTAATATGTAACAATGTAGGCATCGAGGTCACTATGGAAAATGAATCGTTTTTAAAAGTGTCAAGAAAAATGAAATGATTGAGAAGTCTTTATTTTAGGGAGTTAAGTTTTTTTTTTATTCATTTATTTTAAATTTAGATTTATCAAAGATATCGAGGAAAGATAGAGAAGAAAGATAGAGAAGGATCAAATTTTTTTAATGTATAAATTATAATTTATATGTTATTATACATATTTAGTTATTTAATTTTTTTAATTAAATCAATTTTTTTACAACTGCAAATATTTATCAATTTAACATCACCTTACTCTCCCTATAATTAGGCTAGAAAGAAAACATATTGAAAAAAAAAATAGAAAAAAAATAACATATCCCACACCCTACCATAGGTTAGTGTTCATACCAAAATACCCTTTAAACACGTTTGCATTTTAGAAATTAAGATTAATCTAAAGAGGTGATACACTATTATAAATTCACCTTTAACCTCAATCTATTAAGCATCTGGCAAGATCAAAAGAAATAGAAACGTTAAAAAATACCTATTAAAATAAATCTATGCCTCTTTTAATATTATACTATTTTATTATTAATAGTATTTTTTAAATTAAGATTAATCTAAAGAGGTGATACACCATTATAAATTCACCTTTAACCTCAATCTATTAAGCATCTAGCAAGATCAAAAGAAATAGAAACGTTAAAAAATACCTATTAAAATAAATCTATGCCTCTTTTAATATTATACTATTTTATTATTAATAGTATTTTTTTAGTATTAATAGTTAAATTCAATCACAATTCCATCTCATGTTGAATTCAAAATATATTTTTGGATTTCAAAATATGATGTTAAATCAACGTTAAAAACATCAAAACTACACTTATTTTTAAGGAAATATTGACTTTTTAAAGTATTGGGAATTAATGTTGTAATAAAATGTCGATATATCAATGTTTTTTATTATAATGTAATATAAAAAAGCCGTAGTTTAAATGTTTTTTTGGTGATTTTTTTTAGGGATTTTTGTCCAAAATCTGGTGAGAAATTATTAGATCCACAAATTTGAGTGATTATTTATGTATAATTTGAGTGCCCTATGGGTTTTTTAGCATGTTGAATCTATTTTTGCATTCAGAAATGGATTTTAAACAACAAAAAATAGTGATTTTGTGCGATTTATGTCGTCGGATTCCGACGAAAAAATCCATTTCGTAGAACAATTAGACAACGCTTATAAAAAACTCCGTGTACTATGTGTTTTCTTTGTCATTTAATTTCTCGTTTAAATCTTTCTTCCTATCTTCTGCTAGGTTTAGTGTGGAAGTGTTCCTTATTTCCTAACATGAGCATGGTTGTGTTGAAGCTCCGAGGACCCAGTGGGCCAATAACTAAGTGCCATGACACGCTCCATGTGTTGAAATGTAATTGAGCCACATGTCTTAAAGAGTGCACCGTCATATCAGATATCAGTGGAATAGAGGAGTGTTGCATGTTTGAAGCTTAGGGGAGCTGGGGGCCCGATACCCAAGTGGGATTGAAGCCTCAATAGGTCAGGGACCTTATATCCCAAAAGTCTCGATATCCACGGAATGTGGAATAGATCAAGGGTTGATATTAAATCTTGATCTGATCGGATGGTTGGTGAGTTGCAATCATGTTGCATGTTTCGGTGGGAAGGAAACAAATCAATGGATGAGATTGAATCGGAGATTAGATCAGATAGTGGTTGTGAATCAAGGTTACATTGCATGCTATGGTAGAAAATGAATAAATCAACAGTCAAGATTTGATATGAGGAGAGTGATCAGATGATTGCTGAGTGTTTAAATTTGAACTGTGACAAGTGAGATTGCACCCGGTTCAAAGGAATTTTACAACTCATTTTTATTTTTGGGGAAGTTTTCAAAGATTTGGAGCCGACCCCATGGACATATTTTTGTGGACAAATCATTGAGCACATGGGCTCTATAAGTAACAATGCCAAAAACTATTTTGAGTATGAGTTGTGAACGAAAAATGGAGAGTTTGGAGTTCCGAGATCACATAATCGAGAGTGGAAGAGTGTGAAAAGGAAGAGTGTATATACGAATTGTGGAAGAGAAGCTCTAAGGCTCTGAGGTCCGAGGATGCCAAAGAATGGATGAGAAGATAATGTAATTGTCTAAATGTGGTTGGGAGGTGCAATGTCAAAAGGAAATTTTGAATTAAGGAAGATTTTGAGTTGATGAAGAGTCAGTGACAACAAGGATAGACCAACATATTTGTGCAGGTGATAACTTGAAATAAAGAGATGATCTTTCATTGTTGACAATTTAAGGAGATTTGTGTCTTTAGTAGGTTGGTGCCTACATCATGTTGATTTGGTGTTGAGCTAAGGGGATTGGTGCCTACATTATGTTGATTTGGTGTTGAGCTAAGGGGATTGGTGTCTCCTATAGGTGGTTGCCTGCAAATATACCAGCTATAGGTTGGCTCCTACAGGAAGATCTAAGTTAGTGCTCAGGCAAGGGGATCAATGTCTCCTGAAGGTAGGTTCTTGCAAACATTGTAACTGAGTTGGTGCTCAGAAGAGGGGATTAATGTCTCTTGCAGGCTGGTGCCTCCAAATATTCTAACAACAGATTGGTTCCTGCAAACATTGTAACAGTAGTTTGGTTCCTACACGATCTTATAAAAGAATTGTTTCGTGGTTTTATCCTATTTGGGTTTCCACATTAAATGTCTATACAATGTATTGTATGGTTTTGTATATTTATCATTATATGTTTATGGATGGTAAAATAACATATTGATAAATATTGTAAGGAAATATTGTAAGAAAATAAATAAAAGAAGAAGTCTTATACTGATTCACCCCCCCTTAGTATAAGTAAGTGTGCTAACATTCTTTGCATGACCAAACATAGTGTCACATGCATGGGGGGGTGAGAGCCCCATAAATATTTTTTGGTGGCGATTTTTGCATGCATTTTTAGCAGTTTTTCAGCACACGGTTTTTACTGATGGTTTTCTAATTCCAATTAAGGGATTAAGATTGTTGATTAATCCAGGTCAATGTATTAGGGGTTTTGGATGCAGTGGGATCATATATATATTGTATTGTAAACAATGAAGATATATGATGAACACAAAATTAGAGGTGCGGCTCTAAAAAAGTTGTTGGTTTTCTCGGTTTAGATTTCTAGGGTTAAATCTCTATCTAACGTGTGTCTACGTGCCATTGTATCTTTTATGTTTTTATTAAGAATCTATTTGCAATAATTAATTGTGCAAGGTTAAAATCTACATTTGGTATCATAGAATTTATTGGATTCACGGGGACTCCTTTCTAGCTAAGGATTTGGTTCAGGTCTATGATAAACCTTGTTACAATGGGAGATGTGCGATATTGATTATTGTGGTGCAAATACATGGAGAGTAGTTCAAAAATAGAGATCGAGAAATTTAATGGATAAAGTTTCAAGCCATGGAAGCTCAAGATGGAAGATCTATTGGTGGATAAAGATCAATGGATCAGTGTGGATCTAGGTGTTGTACCTACAAGATTGTCAACATAAGATAGGGAAAAGTTGGATAAGAAGATGATGAGCACAATCTATTTTTTTCTATGATACATACCTACCTATTCTGTCCACATTAAATCTAGAATCGAAAGATATTGAACTGCACTTAAGCCTCCATTAAATTGCTAATGCTATATTTTTTTATCTTTGTAATTAAAACTATGTCTGCCCTTAATCTCTTTAGCATCATGTTGATCAGAACTCAAACCCTCTAATAAAAATGGAATATATAGAAATTTTAGATCTAGAACTATTTATTTGATCTGGACTTGATACCATGAATCGATCACATTTATGGATCAATTTCCTTGATCTCGATTTCTTCTGTGAATTTCTCTCGCTCGGTTCTAGTTAAGAATGTTATATATGATCCTATTCCATAGCTCCTTGCACTTACCTTGTTTCCCCTTGTGATCTTGGCTATGACCTAGTGCCCAATTAAAAGGCATGAAGCCCCTTTTCTTTTAACTCTTCTTTTTCATGCGATTCAAGGATGTGGCCTTGTGTTGTTATAATAAGCACTTACCAACTACTCCAGATGACTATGTGTTATGACCCCGTGTTAACTTGATGAGCACTTAATATGTGGTTGATGCAAACCCCCCTGGGGCTCGCATGACCCCCCGGTCTAGGATCGATTCACACAGGGGACATATTGTCTCTCAGGTCCTCACATAACCCTTATATTTCTTTCCATAGGTCCTTCTCTCCTTTCCCTGCATGAAAATTAAGGTCCGCAAGGGTCTTTTTACTCCAGCAAAGTGTTCACGTGACCTCGGGCCAAAACCGGGGGCTTAAAATTTTGAAAGTGACAACTTTGACGCTCCAGAGCTTCGGGTTTAGGAAGTTTTTCCCTCAACACCTTTCAAAACCTTCGAAGGTCGAACTAGTAAATTCCCAGACTGTAGCTTCAAAACTTCAAGCTTCCATAGTTTTTACAACACAGTACTCCAAATCCTCTGAATGTCGAACTGGTGAACCCTCGGAGGGCTCCCAGATCAACGTTCCACACTTCTCCAACAACTAACGACCTTTAGTCACTTTGGTACTCTGGGCTTCAGGAGTTCCAAGACTTCAACACACATTGTTTCCCGAATCGTCGAACACCGAAGTGGCAAAAGGTAGGGATCCATGGTCCATGTGTCCCCGATAATGAACGACATGGATTAAATCCGAGATTCAGGACTTCGAGCCTTTTCATGCCAAAGTAAATTTGACTCACAATCCTCCAGATAGTCAGACATCCAAATACTTTTTAAACTATGGACACATGTCCCTGACGACCAACGATCCAGATTAACTTCAGACTTTGGGACTTCGAAGGATTCTTTATTTTTCACAAACAACTACCAACTTTTCCCGGAGTGCCGAATCACTGAACCACTTGAGGATCTGATGGCTCATACTTCTCCCTATGATCTACGATGTAGAATCACTCTAGGGCATCGAGGATTTTTCCTCCTTTGCAATACACACCTAAAAATTGTCGGAGCAACGAAGTCTGAAGGACTTAGGGGGTCAACGTCCACTCTCCTTCTCCAGATCCAATGGTTGCATAGGGTTCTAACTTCTCTCGAACATATGTTGTCCGTTCACCTCGAAACAAAGCAATTTCTCTTTCTTAAGCTTCTTTTCTTGAAGGACTTGGACTTAGGCGCACACCTTGCGCTTCCCTCTTGAACTTTTCTCTTGAAAAGACTTGAGTCTTTATGCACACTTTGTGCTTCACTTACAGTCTATCACTTAGACTGTTCTCTCCTTCTGCACTCCTTTCATAGGCTTTGTACACTCTTGTGCTATCTCTCCTCTGAGCTTCTTCAACACTTTAACAAAGTGTAGACTCTATGCACTCTTCTCACCAGTCTCCCCTATGAGATTTTATACTCCTATGAGTATAGGCACGCTCTTTGCGCTCACTCTGCGTAAACTTACGCAATCTCTCCTAAGCTTCTGAACCTGTAAAAGTTTGGCCTCTGCACTCCTTGCGTGGGCACTGTGCACTCCTTGCACTGAGATTTTAGAAGAGTAACAATTGAAACTTAAATAAACATTAAGGATTCATTAAACAAGCCATTTCTATGCATACACACACACATAAAGCACAAAGACTAATAACACAACATTTACCCAGTTACTCAGAGATAAGCAAGCTTAGAACTTGAAACAAATATCTTCTTCTATATTCCTTCAACAAATATTTACAAGGAGTTCAATAGCTCTCTGCAACTCCTTTCAACTTCTACAACAACAACTCTCAACAACCTCATTTGGGCCTAGATTACATTGATTTATACATGAGAGGGCTTCTTGAGCCTTCCCTCTAGACTATCTTAGTGCTTTCATATCATCATTAAAGCATCCTACCACTAAGGCTTATTACAATAAATGAGTATTATAATCGATATATTACAATCTTACAAACATTAAAATAAAATAAAATCCCCTGGAGCACATTACAATGGCTCAAGGTTCAAGATCTTATGAGATCTTTAATTACAATTCTTTTCAAAAATTAAAGTGATGTTCCCTCCTTGGAATCCAAACCAGTTTAGTGTGCTATGCTGGATGTTGAGTCATCTTCCACCTGCCTCATAAATTGACGACGATGATACTCCTGCATCATACTCCTCTAGACAAACAAATTCATGGACTCTTGTTCATGAGATCCTCCACTATCTTTCCATGCTTCTGAATATCAGTTTCAGTTATCCAACTGGCATCTTCCGTTGGATGATTCTCCCATTTAACTAAATATTCATAGTAAACTTTCGTTTCATAGTAAACTTTCATCCTGGTTTTCTTAGCAATTCTCTGATCCAAAATATTTTCTATTTGCGGTTTCTCTGCTATGTGCCTATGTCACTTTCATTGAATATCTTGTTTATTATATGTACCTTCTGTGTCATCCATCTTGTAAGGGCATAATTCTGCTACATTGAATATTGGTGAAATTCCAATGTCTTATGGTAGTTCAATCTCATAAGCATTTGTAGCAAATTTTATGAGGATTTTACAAGGGCCTATCTTTTTCATCTTCAACTTATTATATTTACCTCTTGGAAATATTTCCTTCTTTAGGTGTGCCAAGACTTGATCTCTGATTTCAAAATTCACTTCATTTCTTCTTTGGTCTACTCTTTCCTTGTGTTTTTGGTTGCTATCCTATAACTGTCTTTTGATTTGATCATGTGACTTTTGCATCTCTGTAGCAAAAACCTCTGCTCCTGCACTTCAAAATTCGGTCTATCCCAAATCTCTCAATTCTGAAATTCCTCTTGGATGCATTCCATATACTATCTTGAATGGAATCTTACTAGTACTTCTATTTGGTGAGGTTATGTGCAAACTCTGCTTGAGGAAAAACTTGATCCCACTGACCGTTATGTTCTGTTACCAAACTCCTTAGCAGATTCCCTAGGCTTCGATTCACTAACTTAGTCTGTCCATTTGTTTGAGGGTGATATGCTGAACTGAAAGACAATTTTTTTCCCAAACATTTCCACAAATTCCTCCAAAAATGTCCCACGAATTTGGTATCTCTGTCTTAGACTATACTCCTGGGTAACCCATGCACTCTCACAATCTCCTTGAAAAACAAATTTGCTATGTGGGTAGCATCACTGGTTTTGTGACATGGTATAAAATGTGCCATTTTTGAAATTTTATCAACCACCACAAAGATCGAATCATTTCCCCTCTGGGTTCCTTGAAATCCCATAACAAAATCCATACTTACAACATCCCATGACCTGTTTGGAATAGGAAATGGTTGATACAATATTGTGTTCTGTTGCTTTCCTTTAGCATACTAGCAAATTCTGCATCTGTCCACAAAATTCTTCACATTATACCTCATACCTAGCCAATAGTATGAAGAACTCAACTGCACATATGTTTTATCATGGTCGAAGTGTCCAGCCAATCCTCCACTATGTTTCTCCTTCAAAAAAATGTCCTTCATTGAGCATCTTAGGATACACAATCGAATTCCTTTGAATAACAGTCCTTCTTGGATCATATACTCCATCCATTGATTTATATCCCTCAACAAAAGATTTTCACATGAATCGTAAGCTTCCTTGAGGTGTTCAAATCCCAAAGTCTCCTCTTGGAATTCCTGCAAGATTAAACATCTCTTTCTCAAAGCATCTGAAACTTTGTTAGCACTCCCATTAATATTCTTAATGACAAAAGTAAAATTTTGCATGAATTGTACCCATTTGGCGTGTCTTCCTAGTACATCTCCTTGAGGTGTTCAAATTTCAAAGTCTCCACTTGGAATTCCTACAAGATTAAACATCTCCTGCTCAAAGCATCTGAAACTTTTTTATCACTCCCATTAATATGATTAATGGCAAAAGTAAAATTATCCATGAATTCTACCCATTTGGCATGTCTCTGGTTCAATTTCTTTTGTCTGGTTATGAACTCCAAAGCATGATTTTCAGTATACAAAATAAACTCCTTTGGTATGAGATAATGTCTCCACTTTTTCAAAGCCTGGATTATAGTATAAATTTCATTATCATATGTTGAATACTTCTTCTTAACATCATTTAACTTCTCACTGAAATAAGCAACAGGTTTATCATCTTGATTTAAAACTGCGCCAATGACCACTCCACTTGCATCACATTTGACCTGGAAAGTCTTCTTAAAGTCTGGAAGAACTAAAATATGTTCTTCTGTTATATTTTCTTTCAACACTCTAAATCCTTTCTTGGCTTATTTTGTCAAGTCAAAAGAATTACATTCCTTCTTTATAGTATCTAATATGGGTGTGTAAATACTGCTGAAATTCCTAATGAACTTTCTATAAAATCTCTCCAACCCATGAAAACTTCTTACTTCAAACAAAATTATTGGAGAAGTCCACTCTCTTATATCTCTCACCTTTTCTAGATCCATATTCAATTCATTTGAAGAGATTACAAATCCCAAATACACAAGTTTTGTCTTCATAAAAGAACATTTCTTCAAATTCACCAACAACTTTTCTCACTACAACGTTATCAACACCATCTTCAAATTTCTTAAATGCTCCTCTTTAGTCTTACTAAAAACTAGAATATCTTCTAAATACACAATCAAAAACTTCTCAATAAAATATTTGAGAACTTCATCCATTAACCTCATGAACGTACTTGGTGCATTCGTAAGCCAAACGACACAACAAGCCACGCATACAATCCTTCATTTGTTTTGAATGTTTTTTTCCATTCATCTTCCTCTCTCATTCTTATCTGATGATAACCACTCTTCAAGTCTATATTGGAAAAATAACTAGCTCCACTCAAACAATCCATCAAATCATCCATTCTGGGTAAAGGAAATCTATACCTGATGGCTATCCTGTTGATGGATCTAGAATTTGTGCACATTCTCCAACTTCCATATTTATTTGTAATTAACACAGTTGGTACTGAACACAGGCTCAAGCTTTCTCTAATCAAACCCTTATCCAACAACTCTTGGACCTTCTCCTTGACCTCTTCATTCTCCAAGGGGTCAATCTATATGCTTCTTTGTTTATAAAACTTGCTCCCAGAATAAGGTCAATATGATGACTGATACTCCTGATGGGAGGTAAAGTATGAGGTAACTCATCCACCACAATGTCAACAAAATCATCCAATAACTCATGAACCTTCACAGGAAAATCATTCATAGAAGTTCTTGTAAGGATGATTCTCGACTTACCTATAACAACAAACTACATTTCTTGGTCTTTCTTGACTTCTTTCAAGAGCTCCTTCCCACTCATGAGAAGTATACTAGGAATAGCCTCCTCTTTGACTCCCTTATCTTCTAATGGAAACAACATATGCTTACACCCATTTTTCTCAAGGGTATAAGTATTCTTCCTCCCATAACGTATGAAATTATTTTCATATTGCCACAGTCTCCCCAACAAAACATGAAAAACATCCATATGTATGACATCACATAAAACTTCATCCCTATAACCACCTATTTTAAACTCAACTTTACATTGTCTACTTACCATGACTTGATGTTCTTTCTGCAACCACAACACCTTGTACGGACTTGGGTGTGTTGTCGTCTCCAAATTTAGCTTTTCCGCCATATCCATGGATACCAAGTTGTCAATACTCCCACTGTCTATGATCACCTTGCATACTCTGTCTTTGGTTTTGCAAGCAGTTATGAACAAATTGTTTCTCTGAACTAGTTCTCGTACATATTGTTTCGGATTTACGAGAGATTTCCTCATCATGAAGGATCTTCCTTCTTCAACTTCTTCTACCTTCATCTCTGTCTCCACATTCTTCTGTTGTGCTTCAGAAATATGAGCTTCTTTAACTCCTGCATTCTTCCTTTTAGGACATTCCCAGGACACATGCCATGTTTTTCCACAAGCATAACACTTCACTTCTCCTCCTCTACCTCTTCCTCTACCTCTGGGAAACTAATTTCTTCCTCTAGAGTATCCTCCTCTAGAACTTCCTCCTCTCTCTTTCTGACTGTTAATCCTCCAGCTTCTCTTAGCCTGAATTTTTGGAACTTTTCTCTAGTGATTCCTCTTCCTCTGTTAGGACTCTTTCCCCTATTCCTCTAACTTTTCTTTCTTGTCAGTTTTTCTTCTGCCTTTAGGGCTACCTGATAGGAATCTTCTACAGTACTCATTGTCATCATGTTAATCTCATCCTGTAGTTTATACCTCAATCCATTGATATACCTAACATTTTTCTCTTCATCATTCTCCCTATGTCCTGCTCTTATATTCATCTTATAAAACTCTTTTGTATACTCCTTCACCGACAAACATTTTTGTCTCAGATTCTGCAACTTTCTGAATAGATTCAACTAATAATACTTAGGTATGAATTTAGCCTTGAGCTTGGCTACCATTCTATCCCAATTCTTAATATTGGTCTTATATTTCCTCCTTCTGTCAGCTTGCAACTCATCCCTCCATAAAGATGCATGTCCCCTCAATCTAGTCACTACATGCTTTAGTTTCTTCTCATCATCAATCTCCTCATAGTAAAAATACTTGTCTAAAGAACTTATCCAGTCAAGCATTTCTTCCACATTCAAATTACCTTCATACATCGAGACTTCCATTTTTTCTCTGGTTCCCAGCTTGACAACAATTCTCAACAATCGCTCCTCTACTGCTTGTTCTCCTACAACTTCTTCTTCTACCTCTACATATTCACTTTCAGCTTCGTTGACATCACCAGCCTCTAGTGCTCTCCTTTATGCTATTTCCATGGCGTCTAACCTCACATGAAGTTGTCTCATTTCTTCTTCCATGGATGCGTTGACCACAGGTCTGTCCCTGCGTCTTCTTAGCGGAATGATTCCAAATTTATTTTTCACAGAGATTATTCCTAATATGATACCACTTGATGCAACCCCTGGGGCTTGTGCGACCTCCCATTATAGGATCAATTTACACAGGAGCTGGATTGGCTCTCGGGTCCCCACAGAACCCTTATAGTTCTTTCCACAAGTCCTTCTCTCCTTTCCTTGCGTGAAAATTCAGGTACGCAAGCGTCTTTTTACTCCAACGAAGTATTCACATGACCTCGGGCCAAAACCTGGGGCTTAAAATTTTGAAAGCGACAAATTCGACACTCTGGAGCTTCCGGATTCGGGAGTTTTTCCCTCAACAGCTTCCAAAACCTTCGAACACTGAAATGGTGAATTCTTGGATAGGCACTTTGAAGCTTCGGGCTTAGAGATTTTTTATGACACAATACTCAAATCCTTCGAATGCCGAACTGGCAAACCCCTAGAGGGCTCTTGGATTGATGCAGGAGAATCGTCAGCGAAGCACACGTGGAAAGACAACGTAGTGCCTAACACACCTTTTTGAATAAATTTTGAATTTAAAAAAAAGATAACGTATCTTAGAAATATCTTGAATGAATGACGAATCAAAGAAGTCTAAATGTTTGGAGGTTGAATGATCGCGTAAGATTGGGAGAGATCTGTAAGGT